>JAODPA010098240.1:0-21886 GCA_025585075.1 Nepenthes mirabilis
TATTCACAATGTATACACAGAATCATCCAACGCCAAGTAATATATGCTCCAACTCTTTTGATATTTTATTTCATTAAACCAAAATTCATACAAAGATACCATTCTAAAAACCTGGTTGTAATTAAAAGTTAAAGGCAGAAGCAGCTCTATTCCAAAATGTATACAAGTGGAAGTATAGTCATTTATTTATTTATAATTTGAGATAATTACATTTAAGACTATCGAAATTCTCAAAAATTTTCAACAGGCTTTCTGATTCCAAAATTCCTACTTGCTAGGCTTTATCTATTCCAACTCGTTTGGTACCAGTTTTGCAATCTCATCTGAGAAAAAAATTATAATAGAGTGAGCCAAAATTCAGTAAGGTACTAAAAATATGCAATATAAATCATGAATACAATAACACAGAGTCATAGAAAAATACCGGAGTTCATGATGAATATCGATTCCGAAGTCCTTGATTTGATGCCATTTTCCGAAGTTCATAGTTCATTGCAAATTTTCGAAGTACAAAATTTCATATTTTAATGTCGATTTTTCCGAAGTGCAAAGTCCAGTGTCAAAATCGGAAGTTCACAATGCAATATTAATTTCCGGAGTTCATATGTAGGGCCAATTTTTCGAAGTTCTTAATGCCATGTCATTTCCATTGTTTAAGGGACTTAGGCTAGTAGACCCTACTAGCCAAGGGGGAGAAAAATTAATGGTAAATTGTATTCACTCTACACAATTAAAGGTCATAATTCCAAATTCATATCCATTTTCATTTCCATTTAGAATCCAAAGTCCAAAGTTCTATATTTCTGTCCTCTCTTTACGTCCCGAGGAGGGGCGTACCACGTATCACTCCATGGACGGAAGGAATTACCTTTGATCACCATTATAACGTTCTAAGGCATGCAAAAGAAACTAATCTGACAATACTGTAATTCTAGGTCCAAAGCACTTATTCAAAGTTTAAACAGAATTCATCATATTTGAAGGTTGATTCAAAGTTCACATATTCCATACTTCAATCAATTTAAAAAGGCCTTCACATTTTTAACATTCCAATTTCCATATAGAATTTCCATGCAAAGCAATCCAACCATAAAATAAACAGAAACATGAGCTAACATATAAAAATCAAAGTCAACAGCTATTTTCATGCAACGTAATTCCAATTGTAACATGAATAATAAAATATATACTAAAGCATGAAATCAGAGTCAGGAATTACAAGTTCTCAAAATATGAAACTTAGTTCAGAATCATAAAATTCATGCATGCTTCGTAATGGGATTTAAAACATAATTATCAAAACAATGATGTAGAAAACAAGTTCCAAAGTACTCTTACATTAAAATATTCTCTGAACTTAAAATCGAGAGTACACTTGTCTGATTCTCCAAGTCCTTACTTCAACCTGTCCTAAGGCTTCCTATTTCCTCCTCGTCTCTTTCAAATTCTTCCAACTCCCTTTCTCACTAACTAGCATAATTTATATAGAGAATGGGTTAGGTGGGAGCAAGTGAGGTAAGTTACTTACTTTGTACTTTTCTTCTAGAAGGTTAGCGGAGTAGGTAGGGGCAGTTTACTTACTCCGAGTAGGTAAAAATCGTCAACGGAGTAGGTAAATCTACTACGGTTATCAACAAGGTCGGTTTTTATCAAATTTAATCGACTTCGGTCATCCTCAACTCATCAGCTTTGGCCTTCTTCAACTCAATTCCACTCTGGCCTCCATCAATTCTTCAAATTTACCCTGGCCTCCCTTAAACCTTCAAATCACTCCGGCCTCCCTTATGCCTTCAAATCACTCCCGCCTTCAAGAGGCCACAATGCCACTCCAGCCTTTAAGGGATCACAAGGCCACTCCATCCTCAAGAGGCGCAATCAACTTCGGCCTTCATAAGGCCATAAGGCTATTTCGGCCTCTTCGACACACAAGGCATCAACTTCGGCATTCAAGGGCACAATCAACTTCAGCTTTCATAAGGGCACCATCAACTTCGGCCTTCAAGGGTGCACAAGGCCACTCCGGCCTCCATGGTGTTGCAAGGTCACTCTGGCCTCAAAGGTGCATAAGGCCACTCCGGCCTCCATGGTATTGCAAAGTCACTTTTGCCTCAAGGGTGGACAGGGCCACTCCGGCCTCCATTGTATTGCAAGGTCACTCCTGCCTCAAGGGTGCACAAGGCCACTCCGGCCTCCATGGTGTTGCCGGCCTCAAGGGTGCATAAGGCCACTCCAGCCTCCATGGTGCACAATCAACTTCGGGCTTCACAAGGCCATAAGGCCACTTCGGCCTTCAAGGAATCATAAGGCTACTTCAGCCTTCAAGAGCTCACAAACTACTTTGACTTTTATAAGTTCCTCACACCTTTTTGGCCTTATCAATTTATTCCCATGTACTTCCTAATTCTTATATTTTTGGGATCAGAATCTCATAATTCTCTCCTACTTAAAAAAAATTTCATCCTCGAAATTTAAATGAAATTATAAACCTTAAGTAAGCAAATGGGGATACTTGCTTTGGATTTCTTCTTCTCGTTCCCATGTTGCTTCTTCAGGTGAGTGGTTCGTCCAGAGCACATTTACCAAGGAGATTGTCATTGTACGTAGCCTTTACTTTTTCTGGTCCAAAATCTGCATTGGCTTCTTAATGTAAGATAAGTCCTTGTCAATTGATAAGGGTTCAAACTCGATCACATGTGCAAGATCGTGGACATATTTTTTGAGCTTTGATACATGAAATATATTATGTACTTCCGCCAAGTTTGGTGGCAGGGCCAACCTGTAGGGCACTTCTCCTATCCTCTCTAAAATCTCAACGGGGCCAATGAATCATGGCTTCAACTTTCCTTTTACTCCAAACCTGGACGTTTTCTTAGATGGTGACACTTTTAGAAATACAAAGTCAACCACATCAAACTTTAGTTCTGATCTCTTCCAGTCTGCATAGCTTTTCTGTCTACTCGAGGCAACCTTTAAATTTTCATGTATCAGCTTTATTTTCTCTGCCGTTTCTTTAATAATTTCGGGATCTAAAATTTTTTTGTCTCCAGTTTCCTCCCAATGGATCGACAACCTACACTTTCTTCCATATAATGCCTCAAAAAGAAGCATGTCTATGCTTACTTGATAGCTATTATTATAGGCGAATTCCGTCAAAGTTAGATAATTATCCCAAGTTCCTTTCATTTCTAAGACCGAAGCTCTTAACATATCTTCTAGAATTTGGACTGTTTGCTCTGATTGGCCGTCGGTCTCAGGGGTGATAGGCAGTATTGAACTTCAGCTCCATACCTAATTCTTTATGCAAGCTTTCCCAAAATCTTGAAACAAAATAAGGATCCCTATCAGATACAATGAAAGCAGGCACACCATGAAGTCTAACAATTTTATTCACATACAGCCGAGCCAGCTTATCACGAGAGTAAATTGTTCTGATTGCCAAGAAATAGGCTAACTTAGTCAACCGGTCAACGATGACCCAAATGGCATCATGGTTTCTAGAAGTCCTTAGTAAACGTGACATAAAATCTATAGTAACATTCTCTCATTTCCAACTTAGAATTGACATCAGTTGTAATAACCCTGATGGCTTTCTTCTTTCAGCTTTTACTTATTAGCACACAAGGCATTTCTCCACGTAAGCTGTTACGTCCCTTTTTATGTTCCTCCACCACGATAATTTTTTTAAATCTTAATACATCTTATTCACTCCAAGATGGATTGTGTACCGAGACCGGTGAGCTTCCTTTAAAAATTTTTCTTTCAACTCCTTGTCATCCGGCATACACAGTCATTCTTTAAATCTCAACACTCTATCTGATCAGATATTAAAATTAACTGTAGAGTCTTTATTCAAATCATCCATAATATCAATAAGAAAAGAGTCATTCTCTTGCTTTTCTTTAACCTCATTCATCAACTCTAGCCAAACCTGAAGGTATGACAAAATCATCCGATCGCCTCGAACATGTTGCCGAATATTACACTGCTTCAAGTACTCCAACATCTCCATTTGTTTAATTTGTAACATCGCCAGATAGTCTGATCGACGGCTTAAAGTATCAGCAACCACATTAGCTTTTCTAAGCTTATACTGTATCTCACAGTCATAATCCTTTAGGAAGTCTAGCCATCTTCTCTATCTCATATTAAACTCTTTCTCTGAGAATAAATATTTTAAACTCTTATGATCGAAATAAATAAGAAACTTTTCACCATAGAGGTAGTGTCACCAAATTTTCAGAGCAAACACAACTGTAACAAGTTTCAGGTCGTGAGTCGGGTAGTTCTTCTCGTGTGTCTTTAGCTGTCTAGAACCATAAGCCACCACCTTTTCATTTTGCATTAACACACATCCTAATCCAGCCTTAGAAGCATCACAATATACTTCAAAATCACCGAAATCGTTCGGAATAGTCAGCACCGGAGCTGTTGTTAAGCTGTCCTTCAGCTTTTGAAAACTTCGGCCACATCCTTCTATCCAGTCAAACCTGGCCTCCTTTGCCAACTAAGTCAGGGCATGGCCATCTGAGAAAAATTTTCTACAAAACGTCGGTAATAGTCGGCCATGCCAAGAAAACTCAGGATTTCAGTAACAGACGTAGTCCGACTCCAATTTGTAACAGCCCTAACTTTCTTTGGATCTACAGCAATACCTCAATTGGAAATTACATATCCCAAAAATACCACTTCCTCAAGTTAGACTTTACATTTTTTCAGTTTAGCATGCAGCTTTTCTTCCCGAAGCACTTGGAGTACAATCCTCAAATGGGTTTCATGCTCCTCCTAGCTCTCAGAGTATATCAAAATGTCATCTATTACTTACCAAAAAAAATATCATCTATAAATACCACCGTGAACTTATCCAGATAAGGCTTAAACACCCTATTCATCAAATTTATAAATGTTGCTGGAGTATTTGTAAGATCAAATGGTATCACGAGAAATTCATAGTGGCCGTACCTTATTCTAAAAGCAGTTTTGGCCACAACCTCTTGCTTAATCCTCAGCTGATGATATTCGGGCCTTAAATTAATTTTTGAAAATACCCATGATCCTTGTAATTGATCAAACAAGTCATTAATACACGGCAAGGGATATTTGTTCTTAATTGTGATTTTATTTAGTTCACATTAGTCCACACATAGCCGTAGAGATCCATCATTCTTTCTTACAAACAACACTGGCGCGCCCCATGTGGATATGCTCGGTCTAATAAACTCATTATCTAACAATTCTTACAATTATAATTTTAGCTCTTTCAATTGAACTGTTGCCATACGATAGGGCACCTTGGAAATGGGAACAGCATCGGGAATAACCCTAATCTCAAATTCCATTTCCTTGTAAGGAGGTAGTCCAGGCAATTTCTCTGAAAATACATCCTCAAAATCACACACCACAAAAATATCTTTTGCCAATGCACTATGACTCCAAATAGTGCTGGTATATGCTAGGTAAGCTTGGCATTCATTTTTTATCAAATGTTTAGCATGCAAAACAGAAATTAACATAGACAATTCCTTTCTCCTAATGCCTTGAAATGAGAAGGGTCTAATTCCAGGGATATTAAAACACACCTTCTTTTAAAAGCAATCAATATGGCATAGTACCTTGCTAGTCGGACTATTCCTAGGATGACATCGAAATCACCTATTTCTAGTAATATTAAATTCACCAACATATATTTTCCATCCACCTAAACCACACACTCCGGGTACACAATGTCAGTCACTACCGAAGACCCGGTAGGGGTCGATACAGCGAAAGAAAAATCTAAGATTCTTGGGGCAGATACAATAGGTGTAAATTACAGAAAAATAAAAGAGTATGTAAACCCAAAATCAAATAATACAAAGGTTAAAATTTCACAGATAAGGAGGGTACCTTCAACCACGTTTGGAGACATTTCAGGGTCTTGTACAGTTACTGCAAAAGCCTTAAATGCAACTGATGTCTTCTTTGCTTCAACTCTCCTGGGTAGTGGACAATCTTTCATTATATGACACAGTCAGCCATAGTTAAAGCATGTCTCGGTTACCTTAAAATAGGGTCTCCCAGCACGGTTTTTCCCACAGTAAGCACAATTAGAGACCAATATTTGAGAGTTTGTCACTGATTGAGTTTCAACTATACTCTTCCCTTAACTGCTGTCTTTACCTTCTTAGATGTCTCTGAGGACCCCACATTTAATTCGAAGCTAAAACCGGTCCGATTAGTGGCATTCTTTGTGAAAAACTTCTGTATTTCCAACGATTTCTCAGATATTAATGCCCGATCTAAAATGTCTGCATACGTCTGAAGCTTTTCGGTCATTAACAGCTTTCTAATATCGTCCCTTAGTCCTTATTGAAATTTCTTTACCTTTTTTAATTCATCTTCTACAAAGTAAGGCGCAAAATGATACAACTCTGTAAACTTTGCATTATATTTAGCTACCGTATGGGTCCCTTGTCTAAACCACATAAACTCCCTCTCCTTCTGATCTTGAAGACTGGAGAGGAAGTATTTTTTCATAAATGTCTCCTCGAACATACCCTAAGTGATTTCTTCATCGGGCACCCCATACGCCATCTTCTATATAGCCCACCAACTATCAGCCTCTTCTTCCAATTTATAAGTCGCAAAAGTGACTTTTTTTTTATCACTGTAAAAATCTTTTTCATTCTCATTATCTAAATGAATTTATCGTATGTTGTTGGGGCAGAATTCATCGGAGCTGGCTCTGGTGCTAGGACCGGAGCCATATGGCATTGTTCCATGGATTCTATTATGTTTGTCATCCTTCTCAACAGATTTATACACTCTGCTTCACGAACAAGGGGTATACCAACGCCACCCTGACCATTTCTTCTACTTCTTCTACTGGCCATTTCTATCCTATTATAGGAAATAAGGCAATATTAGTAAGCCTCAAAAATCAGATTATAGGGAGGGTTCACAGTTATTCAGAAAATTTAGGGCCAGTCTCAAGGCTTGTAGAACTTTCTATTTAATCTCTATTATCCTTAGTCTGGTCCTGCTTATGCTTCCGCTTTATGATCATTAGTTTTTAAGGCATCTCGTTTTTCCTCTCTAATATTAACTGTGACAAAGCAGATTTTTTTTTTCACTTCAAAATCCTCCGTTAGAATTCGTCTGAAGCTAGGTCCCAAGATGAAATAGTCAACGGAGATGGTCCAAACCGGACCAACACATACAAGCGTTCAAAATATAGACTTATATATATATATATATATTCACAATGTATATATAGGATCATCCAACGCCAGATAATATACACAGCTCCAACTCTTTTGATATTTTATTTCATTAAGCCAAAATTCATATAGAGATATCATTCTAAAAACCTGATTGTAACCAAAAGTTAAAGGTGGAAGCAGATCTATTCCAAAATGTATACAAGTGGAAGTATAGTCATTCATTCATTCATAGTTTGAGATAATTATATTTAAGATTATCAAAATTCTCAAAAATCTTCAATAGGCTTTCCCGTTCTAAAATTCCTCCTTGCTAGACTTTATCTATTCCTACTCATCCGGTGTCAGTTTTACAATCTCATCTGGGAAAAAAATTATGACAGAGTGAGCCGAAATTCAATAAGGTACTAAAAACATGCAATATAAATCATGAATAAAATAGCACATAGTCATAGAAAAATACTGGAGTTCATGATCAATACCGATTTTGAAGTCCTTGATTCGATGCCATTTTTCGAAGTTCATAGTTCATTGCAATTTTTTGAAGTACAAAATTTCATATTTTAATGTCGATTTTTCTGAAGTACAAAGTCTAGTGTCAAAATCGGAAGTTCACAATGCAATATTAATTTTCGGAGTTCAAATGTAGGGCCAATTTTCCGAAGTTCTTAATGCCATGTCATTTCCATTGTTCAAGGGACCTACACTAGTAGACCCTACCAGCCAAGGGGGAGAAAAATCAATGGTGAATTGTGTTCATTCCATACAATTAAAGGTCATAGTTCCAAATTCATATCCATTTTCATTTCCATTTAGAATCCACAGTCCAAAGTTCTATATTTCTGTCCTCTCTTTATGTCCCGAGAAGGGGTGTACCACGTATCACTCCATGGACAGAATTACCTTTGATCACCACTATAACGTTCTATGGTATGCCAAAGAAACTTATCTGACAATATTATAATTCTAGGTCCGAAGCACTTATTCAAAGTTTAAACAGAATTCATCATATTTGAAGGTCAATTCAAAGTTCACATATTCCATACTTCAATCAATTTAAAAATGCCTTCACATTTTTAACATTCCAATTTCCATACAGAATTTCTATGCAAAGCAGTCCAGCCATAAAATAAACAGAAACATGAGCCAACATATAAAAATCAAAGTCAACAGCTATTTTCATGCAACGTAGTTCCAATTGTAACATGAACAATAAAATACATACTAAAGAATGAAATCAGAGTCAGGAATTACAGGTTTTCAAAATATGAAACTTAGTTCAGAATCATAAAATTCATGCATGCTTCGTAATGGGATTTAGAACATAATTATCAAAACAATGAAGTAGAAAACAAGTTCCAAAGTACTCTTGTATTAAAATATTCTCTGAATTTAAAATTGAGAGTACACTTGCCTGATTCTCCAAGTCTTTACATCAACCTGGCCTAAGGCTTCCTTTTTCCTCCTCGTCTCTTTCAAATTCTTCCAACTCCCTTTCTCACTAACTAGCTTAATTTATATAGAGAATGAGTTAGGTGGGAGTAAGTAGGATAAGTTACTTACTTTGTACTTTTCTTGTAGAAGGTCAGCGGAGTAGGTAGGGACAGTTTACTTACTCCGAGTAGGTGAAAATCGTCAATGGAGTAGGTAAATCTACTACGGTTATCAACAAGGTTGGTTTTTATCAAATTTAATTGACTCCGGTCATCCTCAACTCATTAGCTTCGACCTTCTTCAACTCATAATTCTACTCCGGCCTCCATCAATTCTTCAAATTTACTCTAGCCTCCCTTAAACCTTCAAATCACTCTGGCCTCCCTCTTGCCTTCAAATCACTCCGGCCTTCAACAGGCCACAAGGCCACTCCAGCCTCAAGAGACGCAATCAACTTTATCCTTCATAAGGTCATAAGGCTACTTCGGCCTCTTCCACATATAAGGCATCAACTTCGGCCTTCAAGGGCACAATCAACTTCGGCTTTCATAAGGGCACCATCAACTTTGGCCGTCAAGGGTGCACAAGGCCACTTTGGCCTCCATGGTGTTGCAAGGTCACTTTGTCCTCAAGGGTGCATAAGGTCACTCCAACCTCCATGGTATTGCAAGGTCACTTCGTCCTCAAGGGTGCACAAGGCCACTCCGACCTCCATGGTGTTGCCGGCCTCAAGGGTGCATAAGGCCACTCCGGCCTCCATGGTGCACAATCAACTTCAACCTTCATAAGGCCATAAGGCCACTTCAACCTTCAAGGAATCATAAGGCTACTTCAGCTTTCAAAAGCTCACAAACTACTTCAACTCTTATAAGTTCCTCACACCTTTTTTACCTTACTAATTCATTACCATGTACTTCCTAATTCTTATATTTTTGGGATTAGGATTTCACAGTTCTCCCCTACTTAAAAGAAATTTCCTCCTCAAAATTTAAATGAAATTACAAACCTTAAGTAAGTAAGTGAGGATACTTGCTTCGGATTTCTTCTTCTCATTTTCAAGTTACTTCTTCAGGTGAGTTATTCGTCCAGAGCACCTTCACAAAGGAGATTGTCATTGTACGTAGCCTTTGCTCTTTCTGGTCTAAAATTTGCATTGGCTCCTCAATATAAGATAAGTCCTTGTCAATTGCTAAGGGTTCAACTTGAACACATGTGCAGGAATATGGACATATTTTCTAAATATTGATATATGAAATACATCATGTACTTCCGTCAAATTTGGTGGCAGGGCTAACCTGTAGGGCACTTCTCCTATCCTCTCTAAAATCTCAAAGGGGTCAATGAATCGTGTCTTCATCTTTTCTTTTACTCCAAACCTGGACGTTCCCTTAGATGGTGACACTTTCATAAATACAAAGTCACCCACATCAAACTTTAGTTCTGATCTCTTCTGGTCTGCCTAGCTTTTCTACCTGCTCCGGGTAACCTTTAAGTTTTTATGTATCAGCTTTATTTTCTCCGTCGTTTCTTTAATGATTTCGGGACCTAAAATTCTTTTGTCTCTAATTTTCTCCCAATAAATCGGTGACCTACACTTCTTTCCATATAACGCCTCAAAAGGAGCCATGTCTATACTTACTTGATAGCTATTATTATAGGGGAACTCCGCCAAAGCCAGATAATTATCCCAAGTCCCTTTAATTTCTAAGACCGAAACTCTTAACATATCCTCTAGGATTTGGATTATTTGCTCTGATTGGCCGTCAGTCTAGAGGTGATAAGCAGTACTGAACTCCAGCTCCGTACCCAATTCTTTATGCAAACTTTTTCAAAATCTTGAAACAAAATGAGGATCCCTATCGGATATAATGGAAGTAGGCACACCATGAAGTCTGACAATTTCATTCACATACAGCCGAGCCAGCTTATCACGAGAGTAAAATGTCCTGGTTGCTAAGAAATGGGCTAACTTAGTTTGGAAGAAAGTAACTGAACTTCTTAATACTTTTGTAAAGATTTCTTTAAACTTTCATAAATATAACTTAACATAACAAATATATATTCAAATATAACAGAACATTAAGCCTTGCATATGCAGAAAATACATGTTAAAATTTATATTTTATTCTTAATGTATTTTAGTTTATTTGGTTGCCGATTTATTATCCGGTTGAGCAATTTGACTTATGTAGTACCGATTTAGTATCAATATATGATGTTGGGTCGGTTTGGAGTCGGTCCAAACCGGTTTGGTATTTTTATTCATGAGCTAGAAAAATTCTAGCTTACAAGAACTGATTCACTCATAATTTTGATGCTTGGTTTGATGGTTATTTTAGATCCAATTTTTTAGATTGACACCTGACAACACCTTGGTTTATTTACAGCTAATTTATGTATTGGTTTGGACCTGGTTCAGGGTTTATAATAAACGCAGCATCAGTAGGGATGCTTATAACCAAATTTGCCACTGTTTTGGAGGCCCGGTTTAGTGGCTACTCTAAATTTAATTAATCTAATTAATATTTTAGCATTATCAAATGACACTCAGGCAAATTTGGCTACCGGTTCAGCTAATTTGAGGTTCGATTCAGGACCGGTTCAGTGACTGAATTTCAGCACTAACTTCAATGAAGTTTAACAAGATACTTGCCGTTTAGGGGTCTGGTTCATGTACCAGTTCAAGGCATTTTTGGCAGTTTTATAGGTTGATAGTTCAACCTTAGGACTTACTGACTTGGCTAGGTCGACTGTTGGTTCAATCGATTCATAGCTAGTTCGGTTCACTTTCCTAGGCGGCTATATTTAACATCAGTAAGGATGATAAAGATGATTTTTCTACTGATTTGGGACCCGACTTAGGGGTCAATCAAAACTTAATTTTATAGGATAATACTTAAATATTATCATATGACACTTGGGCAAATTTGGCTTCTGATTCAGCCAATTTGGCTTCCGATTTAGCCTTTTTATAGGCTGTAGTTTTCAGTATCAATAAGGATAACTTGACTGGTTTTGTGGGTGACTTTGGGACAAGTTTAAGGCCGGTTCTTGACTGGTTCAAGGTCCCTTCTACAGGCAAAAACGTTAACATCAACTTGTGATGTTCAGACCGGTTCAAATGTTGAGCAAATTGGCTGGTTCATGGCTGGTTCAAGGTTGAGTTCAGCAGCTGAAAATTTCAGCATCCATATTTGATGATGCAACTACTTCAGGGGACCGGTTCAGCCTTCTACAAATTTTTATTTCCTATTCTACATGGTGATATGATAAAATAGAGAGAGTATTCAAGTATTGAAATAACAATACTTCAATGGCGATAGCCAAACATTAGTAACAATTGAAGGAAAGCATAAAGGTACACTTTCCAACAATATTCAGCAACTTCTTCCTTTCCCTCCTACTCTTGGCTCTCTCCTTCTCAATTTTTCCTTTAACTTTCTTAGTTGGCCCTTCCTTTCGTCCCTCTATTCTTGCCTTATGTGCCTTAAATAAATTTTACAAGGGATGCTGAATCGTCCCAGCTAAAGGAAGCTGCTGCCAGCACAGAGCTGAAAGAACTAATTTATCCAATTTGCTTGGCAAATCTGGCAGCTTGAGGATTTGCCTAATGGTGTGATTTAATTGGTTGTTAATTACCTGATGTGTATGTTGCTGAACTGCTGCTGCCGTGTAGAATGGGGCTCTTTGAATTTGCTGCCAGGTTATCTTCATTTCACTAAGTACATAGTTGCCCCTTGCTGATCTCCCGTTGCTACTGCTATCCGAGCCTGAGGAAGAACACATAAGCTGCTATTTTACCAAATTTAGCAATGTAGATATGCTGCCCCTGCTGCTCGAGCCTAAGAAAAATAAGCTGTTATTTTACTAATTTAACAATATATCACTGCTGCTCGGGTGTTATAACTACTGCCTGGTTGATCCCTTATCAATTGAATTTTATTCAGTTACTAATCGGTTGAAATTTTAGCAACCGAGCTGTTATTGGGCCAACCCGAGTTAATGCTGTTGCAGATCGGATCCATAAATTTAATATTTATCCGATGCTACATCCCGGTATAAGCCTTTGGCTTTTGGGTTTTAGCATGATTAATATGGTCATGAAAATTGGATCCTTACAATCCTACCCCTCTTATAAAAATTCCGTCCTAAAAATTTGAGAAAAATTTACATACATTAAAGAAACAAATGAGGATATTTGTCCCAAATGTCATCCTCTCATTTCCACGTGGCTTCCTTGTATGCGTGATTTCTCAATAAAACCTTGACTAAATGGATGACCTTAGTAAGTAGTACTTGATCTATTAATTCTAGAATTTGCACCAATTCTTTTGTATACGATAGATTCTCATTGATAGCCAAAGTTCCATAATCGATGATATGCGTTGGGTCATATACATATTTTCGAAGTATCGATACATGGAATATATTATGTACTTCTGCCAAATTTGACGGTAAGGCCAATCGATAAGCCATCTCTCCAATCTTTTCCTAGATCTCAAAAGAACCAATAAACCTTGACTTTAACTTCCATTTCACGCCGAATCTAGTTATTCCCTTAGTTGGTGATATTTTCACCAACATTAAATGTAAATCCGACCTCCTCCGATTAGCGTAGCTCTTTTGTCTACTTTGTGCTACCTTCAGATTTTCATGGACCAGTTTGATTTTGTTGGACGTCTCTTTGATGATGTCTGGTCTTAAGAGTTGTCTATTTCCTGTTTCTTCCAAATGGATTAAAAATCAACATTTTCTCCCATAAAGAGTTTTAAATGGAGCCATCCCGATATTTGATTAATAACTATTATTATAAGCGAATTCAACTAATACCAAATAATCAATTCAGTTATCTTTCATCTCCAAGACCGAAGCTCTCAATATATCTTCTAAGATTTGAATAGTCCGCTCTGATTATCCATCGGTCTACGGATAATAAGGAGTACTAGATTTCAGTTCTACTCTTAATTCTCGTTGCAGGCTTTCCCAAAATTTGGAAACGAAACATGGATCTCAGTCTAATACAATGGATGCAGGTATACCATATAATCTAACAATTTTATTAATATAAATTCGAACTAATCAATCCCGAGAGTAAATTGTTCGAATAGCCAAGAAGTGTACCGATTTCGTGAGCCTGTTAACAATCACCCAAATAGCATCATAATTCTTGGATGTCCTCGGCAAACCCATTACAAAATCTATTGTTATGTTCTCCCATTTCCAACTTGAAATTGGCAATAGTTGCAGTAATCCAGATGGCTTCCTTCTCTTCTCTTTAAGCTGTTGGCAAATTAGACATCTCCCTACATAGCTGATAATTTCTTTCTTCATATTTCTCCACCAAAATATCCTCCTCATGTCTTAGTATATTTTGTTAATTCCTAGATGAATGGTGTATCGAGATCGATGGGCCTCCTTTATAATTTTCTCCTTTAATTCTTGATCATTCGGTACACATAGCCAATCCAAAAATCTTAAGGCTCCATCAATACAAACATTAAAATCATCCTAGGAGTCCTAAGTCAAATCCCGAGCAATATTTGCAAGGAAGGGATCCTTCATTTGGCCATCCTTAATGTTTTTCAATATCTTCGGTTGGATTCGAGGATATGATAAGATCATCTGGTTTCTTTGAGCGCATATTGAATACCACATTGCTTCATACTTTCAACCTCTCCTCCTTAATTTCCAATATTGCTATAAAGCACGTTTGACGATCTAAGGCATCAGCTACTACATTGGCCTTCCCTAGTTGATATTGAATCTCACAGTTGTAATATTTTAGAAAATCGAACCATTGCCTCTGCCTCATGTTCAGTTCCTTCTGCAAAACTAAGTACTTCAGACTTTTATGGTCTAAATATACTAAGAACTTCTCACCACATAAATAATGTCTCAAAAATTTTAATACAAACACGATTGCTACTAGTTCTAAGTCATGTGTTGGATAATTTTTCTCATGAACCTTTAGCTTCCTTGATCCATAGGCTATGACCTTCCCGTGCTACATTAGAACACTTCCTAACTCCATCTTGGAGGCATCACAATAAACTATGTATCCACCTGTTTCATCCGAAATTACTAGAATTGAAGCCTATGTTAGCCGATTCTTCAATTCTTGAAAGCTCTACTCATATTCCTCCGTCTAGTCAAACTTAGCTTCCTTGTCAATTTTGTAAGAGAAATAGCAATTTTAGAGAAATTCTCCACAAACCTATAATAGTAACCTATCATGTCTAAGAAATTTCAAACTTCAATTACCATTGTAGGTCGGTTCCAACCGGTAACCGCTTTGACCTTCTTCGGGTTAACTGAAATACCTCTCTTAGTAATAACATGGCCCAAAAATGTTACCTCTTTGAGCCAAAACTCACATTTTTTCAGTTTCATGTACAATTTTTTTTTCTTGAAGAGTTTGGAGCAAATTCTTAAATGCGCCTCATGCTTCTCATAACTTTTGGAATCAATTAAAATATTATCAATAAATACAACCACAAACTTATCCAAATATGGCCAAAATACCCAATTCATCAGGTCCATAAAGGTTGCAGGAGCGTTAGCCAATCCGAACAGTATTACTAAAAACTCATAATGATCGTACCTTGTTCGGAAAGCAGTTTTTGGCACATCATCATGTTTGATTCTCAATTGATGATACCTGAAACGAAGTTCAATATTGGAGAATACCTGAGCTCATTGCAGTTGGTTAAATAAATCGTCAATTCGCGACAACGGATATTTATTCTTAATTGTGATTTTATTTAACTCACAATAATCAATACATAGCTGCAAGGTTCTATCATTCTTTTTTACAAATAATACCATTACATCCTAAGGAGACACACTGGGTCTAACAAAGCCCCTTTCCAGCAGTTCTTATAGTTGTTGCTTTAATTCCTTTAGCTTTGTAGGTATCATTCTATACGGCATCTTTGAAATAGGACCTAATTCCGACATAATCTCAATTTCAAACTCAATCTCTCTGTATGGTGATAAACCAGGCAACTCCTCCAGAAAGACGTCTTCAAATTCACATACCACCAATATATCTTTTGCAAATACATAGTGGCTTCTGTTTGTACTAACATAGGCTAAATATACCTGATATCTACTTTTAATTAGATGTTGAGCATGTAGTGTCGACATTAAACAGGGCGACTCTTTTTGCCTTACTCTTTGAATGTAGAACGCCTCACATCCCGAAATAGCGAAATGAATTTGTTTGTGGAAGCAGTCAATACTGACATGGTAACTTGCTAACCAATTCATGATTAGAATTATGTCAAAATCACCCATCTCTAATAAAATCAAGTTCACCATCAATTGTAACTCATTTACCCGGATCACGCATCTCGGATACATTATATCCATAATAATGGATGAACTCGTAGGTGTCGATAAAATCAAAGAGAAATCCAAAATTCTCGGGGGTGATTTAAGATGGCATACGAATTTAGGAGAGAAAAATAAATGTGTAAATCCAAAGTCAAATAATACATAAGCTAAAACATCACAAATAAAGAGAGTACCTCCCACCACATTTATTGATGCTTCTGCATCTTGAGTCGTTACCACAAAAGCCTTGCCTTGTACAGAAGGCTTCTTCATCTCCGGCTCAAGAAAAAGGCAATTCCTAATCAATGGGTCGTCTATCCACAGTTAAAGCAGGCCCCTGTCGATCTGTAACATGGCTTCCCTGGGTGTTGTTTCCCACACTTAGGGCATAGGGGTTTGGTTGCTTGCTGATGTGGTACTGCTTGAATAGTCGTACTACTCTTTCCTTTGTCCAGCACTCTAAACTTTTTGGCGATCCCTCTTGCTGCTATGTTGGGTGTGGTACTTGGACCGCTATGACTAGCCATTCTCTTCTTAAAGTACTCCATCTTTTCCTGCTCCTTCTCAAACAGGAGTGCTCAATCTAATACATCTCCATAATTTTGCAGTTTGAACATCACGAACTACTTCCGAATTTTATCCTTCAATCTTTGTTGAAATTTTCTGGCCTTTCTAACCTCATTGTTGACAAAATAGGGAGCATATCGAGACAATTCAATAAATTTTACATAATACTCCGCTACTGAGCGGTTCCCTTGTCTTAGCCTCGCAAATTCTTCCTTCTATTTCTGGAGGTTTGTGGGAATATACTTCTCTATAAACGCATCTTCAAATATCTTTCAAGAGATTCTATTTAGACACCTCTAAGGCCCTCTTTTGCATGGCCCACTAATGGTCGGTTTCTCCTTCCAATTTATACAAAGCAAAGGTCACTTTGTCCTCTTCAAGACAACGGATGACCGCAAAGACCTTTTTGAGTCTCCAAATCCAGATGTTTGCTTTGGCTAGATCTGATTTCCCTATAAATTTAGGAACTCGTTTATGATTAAATTGATCATACGTTGATAGCCCCAGATTTGTTGGAGCTGCAATTGGGGCTTGGGCTGGTGCTACTTTCTGTGGTACCAGAGATTCCATTACATCAACAATTTTTCTATGCAGATTCATATATTTTACTTCTCTATTAGGTTGAACATTAGTGCCAAATTGGGTATTCCTCCTCTGACTTGCCATTTGCAAATCCTATTAATTAGATATTGATGGACAAGTTAGTGTTTTCACATAAAGTATAGTCTAAGGTTTAACCAAGGATTAGTAGGTAAAACGTAACTATAACTAACTAATCTAAACTAATCCTACGCTTCCGCATCATGATCAATTATCCTAAAACATTTCCTTAAAATTTTCTGATACTACTTGTGACATCTCACATCTTTATTTCCATTATTAGCTGTTATTACTATTATCTAATGTGATATATGAATTTAATCATATACAAGATCCATATAATAGCCATGCTAACAGTGCCTCTAATATCGTACTATAGGAATATGATATCAGTCTTATTAAAAGGAAGATGCTTGCTAAAGCCAAAAATTAATTTTTATTTGACTTGCAGAAGCACACATTACTTGCCATAAGTTGCAGAAGCAATTCTAAGATCATCAAAATATCATATCATAACATTAAAGTTTACAACCATGACTGATTACGCAGATAGCAAATAAGATAAAGCAGAAAACGCAGGTGCGGAAAGACGCTATTTTAAAATGAAGCAAAGTCAAGGAATTTGATCCTCGCTCATCTTTGGCTACTTGTGAGAATGCTTTGTTGGACCTACCCATTTAGACCGGTTATTAAACGTGGGATAGAGGTATCCTTTGTGGATGAATCCACAAAGTATCCCATGGAGTCGTGGATCAATATAGGATTGAGAAGATAGAAAGAAGATCCGGTTGGGCTTACTAGTGATGGGAGATTAGTCATTGGAAGACTTTTTTTTTTTTTGGGTAAGTAAAGTTGAATTAAAATAATAAAAGATACATAAACTAAATTCTAACTCCAAATATTTTGCCGACTTAGAGGTAGAACAAAACCGCTAAAGTATATCCCGAGCACAAATATACAAAAAAATGATCTGTGAAAGCAAAGAAAACATACAAAGAACAAAAACAAATGCTGACCAAAGAGCCAACTACAAAGTCGGCCACGAGCTTGCTGCATAACCGGAAGAGCACATCAGCACAATAGAACGACTTTCAACGATATGTTTAGGAAATCAGCAACAGTAGTAATACGGCAATAGCACAGGACGTCCGGCGAACAGCATACCGAACACGAAGATCATCCAATCCGGGCAATTGGATCACTGGACCACAGCAGCATGATACCAAATCAATAAACGCAATGAACTACTGAGCCGTGATGCAGAGGAAACCAAGAATAATGAACACGGAGAATATCCAATCCGGGCAAATGGAGACTGGACCACATCAGCAAGATACCAAACAAAAATCGCAACGAACCACTGAGCCGTGATGCAGAAGAAGCCATGGAAAACTGGCCAAGAAAATCCAGATAGCCAGGATTCAGGGTGACTGGCCTCAAGGCATTTTTTTTAATCCGGCCTATTGCTGCCTACCGGAAAAATCAGACTTTCACTAAGGTACAAAGCGGGCAAGGAGCCCAACAAGCAAATCCGGCAGACAATACGAAATAGCCAATCTGGCAAGTGGCATCCCATAATAATAATTTTTCTTATGAGACCATGAATGTAGAATTTGGCCTATTGCTACAAACTGGGAAAAACCATACATCCACCAAGGTACAAAGCGGGCAAGGAGCCTAACAAGCCATTCCGGCAAAACAAGACAAAATTGCCAACCTGGCATATATGAATGTAGAATCCGGCCTATTGCTGCAAACTGAAAAAAAAACCATACATCTAGTCATCGGAAGACTTGCTAGCATTACTAAGTACATCCTCATACTAAGTACATTAATTTACATATTTCCAAAACATTACAAAATGTAATTAAAACTAAGGCTTCCATCCTTACTTCTACTCATCAAGCATAAATTTCTATGGTTCATCTGAAGGGCAGTAAAACAGAAAGAAAGTGAGTTGAATACTCAATAGGATACATAATATAAAAAAAAATATGTACATTTATACTAAAATTACGTTATTATAAGGAATAGAAATCGGATACAAAAAAATGCAATGGAATAAATATTTTTCTTTATGTATTTATCTTTCTTTACTTTATCCTTATACTGATTCTCATTTTTTTTTTTTGAGGGACCAATCCTAGTAGGTCTTACCAACTAATAGAGTAAATAAATCGAAGAAAGGATTGTATTCGTCCACACAATCTAAGACCTAACCTCGTTTAATACCTCGAGATGGGTGGATTGTGATAGTCCACACAATATAAAGCCTAACCTCCTTTTACTCCTCGAGGTGGGTGGTACTACATATAATTCTAGTAGACGGGCCTAAAGCTATCATGTGGCACTTGGCAATTCTTCGATGTTCTACTATAATATCTTAAGGCATACCACAAAATATTACTCTTTGAATAGATTCTTGGTCCAGTTTTATATATATTTTTAAAACTTCTTATGAAAACTCTAAACTTGTTCTTTTTAGTTTTTTTCGCTTTGGAAAAAAGTAACTGAATTTCTTAATATTTTTGTAGAGCTTCCATTAAACTTTCATGAATATAACTTAATATAACAAATAATTATTCAAATATAACAGATTATCAAGCCTTGCACATACAAAAAATAGATGTTGAAATTTATATTTCATATTTGATGTATTTTAGTCTATTTGGTAGCCAATTTATTATTCGGTTCCGCAATTTGACTTATGTAC
Organism: Nepenthes mirabilis; assembly: GCA_025585075.1. NCBI lineage: Eukaryota > Viridiplantae > Streptophyta > Magnoliopsida > Caryophyllales > Nepenthaceae > Nepenthes > Nepenthes mirabilis. The sequence continues at coordinate 19,846 of JAODPA010098240.1, forward strand.
TACTAATTTAGTATCAATATATGATGTTGGGTCGATTTGGGGTCGGTCCAAGCTAATTCGACATTTTATTCATGAGCCGAAAAAATTTCAACTTATAAGAACCTGTTCACTCAAATTTTGAGGCCCTGTTTGATGGTTATTTTAGATCCAATTTTTCAGATTGACACTTGGCATCACCTTGCTTTATTTAACTACCAGTTCAGCTAATTTATGTACTAGTTTGGACACGGTTTAGGGCTTATAAACTCAGCATCGGTAGGGATGCTTACAACTGAAGCTGCCACTGTTTTGGAGGCCTGATTCAGTGACTATTCTAAATTTAATTTAACAAGTTAATATTTTAGTATTATCACATGACACTTGGGCAAATTTGACTACCGGTTCAACCAATTTGAGATCTGATTTAGCGCCGATTCAGTGACTGAATTTCAGCACTGACTTGAATGCCGTTTAGTAAGATATTTGCTATTTAGAGGTCCGATTCATATACCAATTCAAGGAATTTTTGGCAACCATTTTATAGGTTGATAGTTCAACCTTAGGACTTACTGACTTAGTTGGGTCGGCTGCTAGTTCAACTGATTCATGGCTAGTTCGATTCACTTTCCTAGGTGGCTAGATTCAACATCAGCAATGATGTTGGGGTTGATTTTGTTCTTGATTTGGGGCCCGGTTTGGGAGTCAATCAAAACTTAATTTTACAGGTTAATACTTAAATATCACCACATGACATTTGGGCAAATTTGGTAGTAGGTTCAGCCAATTTAGGGTTCGATTTAGCTTATTTTTATAAGCTGCAGTTTTCAGCATTAGTAAGGATGACAAGTTTTGTGGGTGACTTTGGGACTGGTTTAATATCGGTTCTTGACAAATTCAAGGGTTCCTTCTACAGCTAAAGAAGTTAACATCAACTTATGATGTTCAGGCCGGTTTAAACATTGAGCAAATTAGCCGGTTCATGGCCGGTTTAAAGTTGAGTTCAGCAGCTGAAAATTTCAGCATCCACATTTGATGCTTCAGCTACTTTAGGGGACCGATTCAGTCTTCTATAAATTTTTATTTTCTGTTCTACATGATGATATAATAAAATAGAGAGAGTATTCAAGTATTGGAATAACAATACTTCAATAGAGATAGCCAAAAATTAGTAACAATTGAAGGAAAGTATAAATGTATACTTGCCAACAATATTCAGCAACTTCTTCCTTTCTCTACTACTCTCGGCTCTTTCCTTCTCAATTTTTCCTTTAACTTTCTTAGTTGGTCCTTCCTTTCTTCCCTCTATATTTGCCTTACGTGCCTTAAATAATTTTTTCAAGAGATGCTGAATCATCCCAGCTGAGGGGAGCTGCTACCAGCACAGGGCCGAAAGAGCTGATTCATCCGGTTTGCTTGGCTAATCTGGCAGCTTGAGGATTTGCCTACTGGTGTGATTCATTTGTTTGTTAATTACCTGATGTGTATGCTGTTGAACTGCTGCTGCCGTGTAGAGTGGGGCTATTTGAATTTGCTGCCAGTTTATCCTCATTTCACCAAGTATATAGCTGTCCCTTGCTGATCTCCCATCGCTGCTGCTGCTGCCCGAGCCTAAGGCAGAACACATAAGCTGCTATTTCACCAAATTTAGCAATGTAGATATGATACCCCTATAGCCCAAGCCTAAGGAAAAATAAATAAACTGTTATTTTACTAATTTAACAATATATCGCTACTGCTCGAGTGATATAACTACTGCCTGGTTGATCCCTTGTCAACTGAATTTAATTTGGTTGCTAATTAGTTGAAAATTTAGCAACTGAGTTGTCATTGGGCCATCCTGAGTTAATTCTGTTGCAGACCAAATCCATAAATTTAATATTTGTTCGATGTTGCATCCCGATATAAGCCTTTGGCTTCCGAATTTTAGCATAATTAATATGATCATGAAAATTGGATCATTACAAGTACAATTCTCAAATCTATCTGAACATATTAGGACGTCTGCATATATTAGTCTCATTCAATTTCTTATAATGGTTAACATAAAATACAAACCGGAAAT
>JAODPA010098251.1:0-11619 GCA_025585075.1 Nepenthes mirabilis
GTTAAAAAATTTTGCCATGCATGGCTACTACCATATTAATTAAAATATGACTAATTTGACCTAAAAGTTTACATAGTATAAAACTAATGCTAAAATCAAATTTTAATTATAACTTTAAAAAAAAAATTCCTACTGCTCAATCCATACATTACATCTTAGTCTCCCAATTTTTCTGAACTACTTTATTTAAGAAAATAAAATTTACTATCTATAAAAATATTTCAATGCTTAATTTTCATTTGTTGTCAAAATCCATTAATTACTCAAACTTGCATCTAAATTGGGAACACCATATTAAAATTTCATTGCCCATAAAAGGTTATTCAATGGTTTTGTTGTACCCGCTACAATTGCAGACCCCCAGCAATCTCCACCGTCAAATCGCCAAACTAAAGATCAGCTGAAACATGATGACATAACATGTACATATCGAACGGTTCTGATCACACAACTAGATAAATAATATCACAAATGAACTATGTGATGCAAATCAACCACTTCACAAGAACAACTCCACGTTTAAATGTGATACACTCTCCTCTCTTCCTATATAATCATCTGGGTTTTGGAGCATACAACCAGAATCAGCAATAAAACATAAGCAATACACAGATTCGAAGATAATAGAGCAATCGTCAATGGCGGTCTGCCTCAAAACTCTATTACTCATGGCAATGCACGTGGCAACAGTTGTGACGGCACTTGAACCTGCAGCGGCAGGCACCGAGGCAGATGTCATCGAGCTATACATGCACGACATTCTCGGAGGAAGTAGCCCTACGGCAAGGCCGATCACGGGCCTGCTCGGCAACATCTACAACGGCCAAATTCCCTTCGCCAGGCCACTCGGCTTCCTCCCCCCCAAAAACGGAGTGGCTATCCCAAACTCCAACGGCGCTCTTCCAACAGTGAACAGCATCAACGGCGTTGCCCTTGGAACAGGGCTAGCCGGCACAGCTTTTGCAGGAGGGAGCAGCAACAACATCCCAAATATTAATACCCAACTCGCGTCCGACGGGCTAGGATTATCCTTCGGAACCATCACGGTCATCGACGACATGCTGACCACATCACCCGACCTCAGTTCGCAGACGGTGGGCACAGCTCAGGGAGTCTACGTGGCGAGCTCTGCTGACGGCACCAGGCAGATGATGGCATTCACCCTCATGCTCGAAGGAGGTGAGTATGGCGATAGCATCAACTTCTTCGGCGTGTATAAGATCGGGAGTGCCATATCACGCGTGTCAGTGACCGGTGGAACCGGGAAGTTCAAGAGTGCTTCTGGGTTTGCCGAGGTGCGACCGCTGATACCGAGTGATCAGCATGTGACCGACGGAGCGGAAACTCTGTTGAGGATTCTTGTTCATCTAACCTACTGACTTTTGAGGACGACGTGATGATTGACAACAAGTTGTGTGGTGTATGCTGTGCGTGTGGATGTGAATGTGTCTGGTTTTCTGGTTTCCTTGAGAATTTGATGGCTATGAGGATCCTATTTGCAGCATTTTCATATGTAAACATGCCATTGACGTCTGAATGAAGTCTTTATTGAAAATTATGGGATTTAACTCCTTTTTAGGAGAAGATTATTGAAGGTAAAGAAAATCATCATATTATTTATATAGCTCACCCATTAGATATTTTTTAAGATGGTTCTATCACTAACATATTTAATTTCTTTGTGAGTACTGCATCTGGACTAAAAACCCTGCGTGCTCTACAATTACAGGATCTGCAAATCCTTTATGCAAAGATTGAAAATCCTGTATTGCCCATATAATAGTGCAGAGTTCAAACCAAAAAGGCCCATTGAGTTACTGACAAGGCTAAGCTAGGCCGTGAGAATAGAAAATCTTTTCAAATATGAAATATACAGTATTGAATAAATTAATACTATTAATAATCAAAGGGGTGGTTAAAAAATTTATCAAATGCCACTGATCAAAACACACAGGGATTTAAAATTATGACCAAGCATTACCCATTGATCCTATACCCAATTCTGTTCTTTTAAAATTCCCGAAAGTAGAAATGACATTTACAAGTTTAATATTATGAATAGTTCGGACAAAGAATCCAACTAATGACGTATACAATACGATTGCTATATGGTTTCTTTTACCTTCATGATCTCCTCTAAAGACTATAGATGGAGCTTAAATGAATTTACAATAGAGAACATAGAGGACCTTCTCCCTGAATTGGTGAAGTCTGCAGATTTGATTGTTTGAAGAGAACGTCAGTATCACAACAGAGTGAGATTCAAGAACTGAATAGAGAAAAAAGAGAGAACATATAAATCCAGAAAATCACAAGTACAAGCAATGAGCATTATTTAAGCTGCTGCTTAATGTAAATAGCCAATGTTGTGGATAATGATGAGGACTGCTAATATATATATATATATATATATATATATATATTCACAAGCTTCATAATGTAGAAATCTTGATGCCTACAGCAATAACAATTCTTCCATCAATTGACAGGGGCGAACTAGACAAGTCAATGCAATTCCTGGTTCAATGATAGAGCCATAAAAACAACAGACTTCTAATAATGCATGGGCATATCAAGAAATGAAGACATCAAGTTGAAATGCAAATTTTGTTAGGATTCGGCTAAAATACGCACACTTGGTGCAACAGAACAAACCCGAACCTCACGTTGAACGTCAATCACCAAACTCGTGAGTATAAGAAATATAACAATACATAATAATTTTAACGTAAAAAAGCTTTCTCAACCAATAAAAAAATCACAAATAAATTCTGAATAGATTTACTATGAAATAATATCGATTATAAAAATAACCCTTCTAAAATCCTTTCACTATCACATAAATGAGGAATAGTTAAATATTAACCCTCTCAACACACCTAACAATCTACAAGATAAAAAAAAAAAAAAAAGCAACCAAATGATAATACACCCTAAAAAATAACACTAAAATATATCCAACCTTCACGAATAACAGAATTCAAATCGGACATCAATTGGATATTAAACACTTTCTCTTTTCTCATTTCCTCTTCTCTTTATGTGCACCGCTCTTTGTATGAGAATGATTTTGAATACCCTAAAATCACATTAGACATGATTTTATATCAAAAACAACGCACAAACACCATCTCGCTCGAGCGAGCGGAGTGCGAGCCGTTTTTCAGAGTATTCTGCTTATTGCGCTTGTTGCTAGGCTCGAACCAACAGCAAGGCCAACTCTGCCGCTTACTGTACTAAGGCCAATTTCTTAATTTTTTCAATTTCACTTATCTCCAACTTAATTATATCAATTATATTATCTTAATTTATCGCAGTTATCACAAGAACCTAAAACTCATTTATGAATCAATACGTCAAGATTGTAAAGCCTGTTCGCAATTCCACCTATTCTGGGTCTTTGGCCACCCGATCCAAGTTCATCCATGTTTTAGGATCTCAATACACTTATAATAATTCAATTGCTCTTATTTACCATATCTTGGAACTCGAAGGCCATAGAATTCCTTTTTCACATGCAACCTCATTATCAAGAATTTAGACTTTTATGAAACCTTAAACTTCATCCAGACTTTTATTGATCTCACAAGCCAATAATTTCTAAAAGAGTATTATCCATAAGATATAACTTGAATGTACAATTAACAATATCTCTCAGATTTTGCCATTATTCATCCTTTATTTTCTCTAGCTTATCCTTATTTCGAAGTAGTTTTATCGTTCCATCTTAGGTTAAAATATTTATTACTTTCTTATCAAATAATAAAACTATTTTACCAATTAAATTACTCAATGTAGAATGGCAAGCTCCATAACATTGATACCATCATACCATAGTTTTTACAACCTCAAAAAACCTACTCTCTAATACCATTAGTTGGGATTTGACCAAAACACGCAAACCCGACACAGCGGAATAAGTTCGAACTCCCTATCAAACATCAATTACTAAACTCGTGAACACAAGGAATACAACAATGCATAATAATTTTAACGTAGAAAACATTTCTCCACTAAAAAAAATTACGAAATAAATTCAAACAAATCCACTATAAAATAGTACCGATTACAAAAATAACAATATCTAAAATTCCTTTTATTACAACTCGAATAAAGAATTGTTAAATAATAACCATTCAACACACCTAACAATCCACAAGAGAAAATACGGTGAAAAATAAGAGTAACTAAACAATACGTCCTAAAAAATAGCACTAGAATAATATACCCGACCTTAGCCAAAAACAAAAAAACTCCAATAAGACCTCAATTGGAAATTGAACCTCATCATCTTCTTTATTTTTTCATTCTCTTTATACGATACTCCTTACGTGAGAAAATAATTACTAATACTCTAAAATCACATTAGACACAACGTTATATCAAAAATAGAGCACAATCGTCAATCAAGCACGACCTCCCTAAACAAACGGCATACAAGCACCCTTCAAGCATACATTAAGTGCGGCATTTCTGAACAAACCACGCATGTGCATACTTTAGGCGCCCATCATGCACCGCTTGATTGACTTTCGACCGACAATCAACTGACCCTCATACGAATATCGCACGACCCTTCAGCGTCCTTAATTACTTAGACGGTCGTCGATTAACCATCGGTTGACCCTGCACGAATATCATGCAACCCTTACTTGACATCTTCGCCCAGGCATGCCGCATGCAAATATCGCATGTCCTTCCGATGACCATTTATTTGTTGTGGCACTCACAAAGGAGTGATCCAAGACCCAACAAATTTCTCCAAGAAAAACACTAATATAACAAGAAGAGATGAACAAGTGATAGATTATCATATTGCCATTTTACATTTCCAAGCAAAAGAGATCTGTCAATAGAATATTGACATGGGGAACTTCAAGAGGTCGAAGTATACCTGTGAAGTTGGTGGTCAGATTCATGGAAGACTGGTGATTTTAACGCGATTCTTTACTGTAGCTTCATTGAGATTATATAATGAATCAATCAAGTGAACCCGCAGAGAAGCTGGACCTTTAGCCAAGTTCATCCCCATTTCACCAGCGATGCCAAATATCGATAATGCTGAAGCAGCCGCTTCAAAAGCGTGGGATGGGTCGACTGCAACAAAGGCGGAAATGAGGGCAGTGACAGAACATCCCGTAGCTGTTATAAGTTGCATCATGGGCACTCCATTGTGTGCACCAACAAATCGGTGCCCATCGGTGATAAGGTCGACAGCACCGGACACTGCAACAACAGAACCACTGGCTTGAGCCAAAGACTTAGCTGCTTCCAAAGCATCCGTTGATGTGTGAAGGCTATCTACACCCTGGATGATGATACAGGAGAACGCAGGTTGTAATAGCATAATCATACTGACCCACTCCCCCAGGAAGAGGAAAAACCCAGAAGACCTGTAACTGATAGTTTTTTTCTTTGATCACAAAAGAATTATTGAACGGTAATACAACGAAGTAGGATCATCCATTACTAAAAGAAGATCATTGCTCAGTAGAAAACATTCCGATCCAAATGATTAGTACACAATGACCCACTCCCCCAGGAAGAGGAAAAACCCAGAAGACCTGTAACTGATAGTTTTTTTCTTTGATCACAAAAGAATTATTGAACGGTAATACGACGAAATAGGATCACCCATTACTAAAAGAAGATCATTGCTCAGTAGAAAACATTCCGATCCAAATGATTAGTACACAATGATAATCTTTTGTTCGGACCACATGATAATTGAAAAATAATCTCATATTAAAGATCTACAAAAAGTTATAAAAGCATAAATGTCCATTGACCACAGCCCATTAGCTTATGAATGTCCAACGTGTCAATCAGTCAAACAAGTGTCTGCGCCAACAAATGCTTGCTATGCACACGTGTTCATACAGGCATTGAGATGTTGTTCGCACGTGTTTTGCCCACACGAAACTTTTACTGAACATAGGTTCAACTTCTTCAGGTTCTAAATCTTGTTTCTATTACAACCACCTCAGAGTTTCCCTTCTTATTGGTGCTGTCCCTAATTTAGCTTCCCCAACAATCGAGTCCATAAATACAAGTCTCCTAGTGGGATAGAAGTCAAAAAAGAAAGAAAAAAATTACTATAAGCCATCCTGTTCCTCCATCAAAACAACAGCTACTACCTCTCTCCTAACCAATTGCATCCTTATCATTCTATTTGGCACCAAAGATTGGGGCATCCCTCTCCATGCTTGGTTAATTACCAATTCCAACAAATACAAGTTTGACAGAATATTTTGTGACATTGGAGGTGGCTACCAGATTATATCCATCAATGGTGCACATTATTTTCTCACTATTGTTGAAAAATTTACACGATTCACATGGGTATATTTAATGAGATTAAAATCTGAACTTGCAATGCCTTTGAAAATTTTTTACCATGGTTCACACCTATTTTCATGGCAAAATTAAACATGTTGGAACTGACAATGGACAAGAATTTCTCTCACACAATAATCTAGTGTTTTTTAATGCAAATGCATCGTACATGAGAGAACTTGTTTTGAAACAACCAAAAAAAATGGAGTTAGTGCACATGGGATAATTTTCTCTCCAAGCCTCTCCTTGTATATCTCTTGACTATTCCTAATGAGTGAAAAACTATCAAATTTTCAATCTTTAAACAAAAACTGATTACATCACAAGATGTAAACTTTCTGGAACATGTTCTCCCTTTTCATGACCTCCAAGCATCTACCTCTCTACCGTTTGTGCCAATCTTTTTTAGAAGTCACTATGTAAAATGAGACACCAAACCAATTGCCTCTAATGGACAATGTCAACCCTGTACAAGTCAGCGCCAATTTACCCCACCTGGACCCCACCTGGGACACAACCCTGGATCCCACTCGTCCTCAACGGCATATACAATGCCATGCTCGTCTCAGAGATTTCATTTGCCCCGCTCTCCCTAGCAATCCTGAAGTTCGTCCCCACTCTTCCCGGAGCCCTCCTCCTATGCTCCATCTCCTTGCTGTCGTATTGCATTCCTTTCTCCCTTGAGCAAGCATACTGATCCTGTAAGCTACTCTCAAGCTATTTCCATTGGTGTGATGCCATTATCTCCGAAATATAAGCTTCAGAGGATGGATTGCAACAATCCGGTGTTTCTTTTTTTGAGCCGATTGGACTTATTGAATGTAGAGGGCATTAAGGAAATTAACATGTTTATGGAGTCTTTTAGAGATGATAATTTACAGTTTAGCCTCGATTAATTTTATAAAGAGCGTGGGCAAGTTGGATTCACGATATCTTCCGAGGGACATTTTAGTAATTTCCCCAATAGCAATAGAATCTGATTTTCGGCAATATAAATTATTAAATTGGAATTTTTTTGATAATGTTTTATGCTGTGTGATTAAGATTATGAAAATTAATCTTATAATAAGCTAAATTGTGATGGACCCTCCAAGCCCTACTATATCACTTGGAAACCAAAATCTTGTGACCTCACATTCTTAACTAGCTAAGGCATGCCCCATATTTGATCGTTCTTCATCAGCTGCGCCCCTCCGTTTGCATCCTGGACTAATTGGTAATTAAGTAGAACTCAGGGAATTACAAAAAATTGAATAATCATCTCATCTCCCTCTCATTAACATACTTATTTTCTATTTAAACTCACCATTGGCCATCCCTTAGCATTGCCTTGATCAGTTTTCAGCTGCTAACCGAGACGAGAGAGGTGAGAACAGCTGCTAGAGAAACCAATTGGTTGTAGAGAGAGAAGGAGAGAGAAGAAGAGAGAGAATAGCTCAATTTCGTTGAATTCACCTTGATTTCTCCTCCTTTTTTCCCTTATATTTGTGTCATTGATGGAGGAAGATCATTAAACCGTGCATGGGAGCTAATGTAGGTTGCGGATGTTGATGAGTTTTTCAGTGGAGCATGCAATCTGAGGCAGGTGTTTGTCCTCTTCTTGACAATCTCTTAATCCTCTCTTGTTTTGTTGATTTGATAAATTTCAATTTGATAATCATGTCTAATTGTTAAATCATTGAATACATGGAGTATAGAGGTGGTATGTTAAATTTCACGAGAAATTGTATGGATCTGTTGAAGATTCTAGAGTAACACTCGAACGGCGCTAAAGCGCCACAATGTTTCCAGGCCAACCGTTAGTGTTTCATGCTTCAACCGGCAGTTTTTTGGAACATTTTCTATTATGTTGGATATATCATATATAGATACATGATTTACTGATTTACGTAATCTGAATGCCTTGATGGATCTGAGCATATAGATCATTCGGTTTTTGAGCTAAAATGACTGGCGTTTCATACATGCTCAAACAGTGCTCGAGTGCCATAATGTGTTTTAGCCAGATTTGGTACAGCTGCGGCTTTAGGATTGGATCGGCAGATTTGATGAGTTTTTCCAGTGGTTATGGTTATGTAAACTTATGATTTAATGTTATATGTGTCTATGATGCATTATTGTTGGATTAAAATGCTAGATCTATCGGTTTTGAACTATTGGGCAGTGGCGCCTGATCAGCACAGGAGGTGACACTAGTGTACCTAATTAGTTACTATTCTGTTATAGGAAGTTGAGCTTTAATTACATGTTTAAATGTTATTGTGTATTTATGACCTCATTGATGGATTATAGCAGGATATTCCGTCAGATTTTGAGCTGTCATAAGTGGCATTGGATTGACTCTTGAGGTGACACTAGGATTGGCTCTATTTTCAGAACAATGATTGCACTTCATGCGATTATATTCAGTAGTGATAAAATAAAGTATTTTATCTATTCATGGCCTTAACAATAAAAGTAGTGGGTTGTTAAGTTTCGGTAACAATTGGTAAAGTCTAGGTGTTAGCATGAGAGTCAGCTTGCAAGCAAGTGCTTGAACCTCAGGGGAAGCAATTGAGTTTCCAGTACAAACTTTAGGCGTGATGTCTAGGTGATGTCATCTTATGGTCCGTGCGGTGTAGTAGGTTGTACTGGGCTAGTGGGGTGCTACGAGTTGGATTCTTAGCTTATTCGTTGGATATTCCTTGACCTTCTCAGTGATAACCTTCTTTGAGTTGCCTTTGATTGCGTTAGTATGGCACTTATCAACATCAAACGAATTTTCTATCATTTTACATTGCAGAATTTCTTTGTATTATACTTGATTGCGTAAATATATTCTCAACTTCTTATGATTAAGGTAAAATAGATTATATGAAAACATTACAACTTTAAAAAATATGGAACCTACGAAACTTTAGTATAGTCAATAGTTGTCCAATACTGGTTTTCTTATCCTAGTGCTTGTAAAGTATATCGATCAATATAGAGGGATACTTAACCATGTACTCATCATAAATGCGATATCTGGGATATCACGGCAAGTGATGCTAGGGTTGACAGGGGAGTATTTTGCAGAGTACGACTTTCCAAAGATAAGTTATGTAGGGCCAGACATGGTCACCTACCAATATTAGAGAACACTTGGATACTCGTGTCAAGTACCTAGCCAGTCAATCATGCAAAACATTAGCCTTTGTTGCATTGTGATAGAATAAAGTCTAAGGAAACCTTTATAAAATCTCATTATTATTAATATCTTTTAAGATGGATTCAGTGGAATATATAATATTCAAATTCAATAAAACTCATGAGAGATTTGGATTCAAAGAAATCCAGATCTTAGAGATAATCAAATTCAAAGAATCCATATCATTCGTATTGATAGTGGGATTTAGGAATTCCCTGTCTTTCTTGTTGATGCTTGGATTCAGGGAATCTCTACTTGTTAACACTTAGATTCTATGAAATTCTTGTAGTACTCATAATGTTTGGGTTCAATGGAACCCATCGATTGATAATCCATGTTGTTGCTCTTGAGCTGTGGTTACGACCGATTGTAAAGTCTCAGATAAAATTTATTGAACTTTATAGTGTTGTTATTACTTTTGTATATTTTGATATTAATTACCCAAGATAGTTATTGATTATGATATATTGTTGATTATATCACTTGTTGAGTATTTAACAACCCTTACTTTCTTATTAGCTCCGGATAAGAGCAAAGTTCGTTAAGCTACTAGAGGATCTTGCATTTGCTATAACGTTAATCTGGTAAAGAGAATCCCAGAGGCTAATTGCTTTCATATTAAGAGATGGCGAGGCTTTTACTTTCTTGACAGTTGGAAACTTATTTCCAAGGCTGCGTCCCTTGAGAGCTTTTGGATGTATTCGGACTGTTGTTTAGCTTGGTGTGTGTGAGGTTATGGACATTCATTATCGTTAATATTTTCTATTATGACAATGTTTGCTATTGTTGATTTATTGTTGAGGTATTTTATAATGATGAGTTAAGTTTCCAAGTTTCGCGTGGTCGGCGAGGGCGGATTTGGGCATTTTGAGTTCGGGTCACCCCATGGATAATCACACTTGGACTCTTAGACGTCTTTCCCAGGGTAAAAAGGCAATTGCCTGCAAATGGGTGTACAAAACTACATTTGATGTGGATGGTTCCAATAAAGCTAGATTGGTGGCTAAGAAATACACACATGTTGAAGGCTTCAACTACCATGATAAGTTCCCACCAGTTCTCAAATTAGTAACAGTTCGCTGTGTTTTAGCCATTGAGGATGCCTGCCATTCGCCTCCATAAGTCCCTCTGTGGCTGGAAAATACCTCCCGCCAATGGCATTACAAGCTTTCCATCACTCTCCTGACTGCATAATTTACTCAATCCCAAGCTGATCACCCTCTTTTCATCAAATTTCAAGGTCAATCCTTTACTTCCTCACTTGTATATGTTGATGGCATTCTATTTTGACAGGGAATGATCTTGATGCTCTTCACAACATCAAACTGTTCTTGGCTGACTCATTTAAGATCAAAAAACTTGGTAATCTCATGTAGTTTCTAGGTTTAGAGGTAGCATGCTCTCTTGCTGGCATCTTTCTCAACCAACTAAAATATTGCCTCAACATTCTCTCTGAAATGGGCCACTTGTGCTCTCGGCCTGCTCACTTTCCTATAAAGCAAAATTTGATGCTTTCTCCTGATCATGTAGAATCACTTTCAAATCCCAGCATTTATCGTCTTAGTCAGTCATCTCATTTATCTTACAATCACTCAGCCCGATACTATATTCTCTGTCAACTTACTCAGACGATGCATGTATCATCCCCGCCAACCTGACACTACAATGCAGCTCTTCATATGCTTAGCTATTTGACATATCCAAATCATGTTTTATTTTTTTCTTCTCAATGCAACCTTCAAGTCTTTGGATATTCCGATTTTGATTGGGCTCTTTGCATATTGACACCTCACTCTACCACCAGTTTTTTGGTCTTTATTGATGATAGCCCTATCTCTTGGTGCACAAAGAAGCAACCCACAGTTTCTCACTATTTGACTGAGGCCGTGTATCGTTCCGTGCTCTCCACCACCTGTTAACTCATTCGACTCAAGTTGCTACTTCATGACTAGGCCATCCCACATTCTCAACCGATGCGTCTATATTGTCACAATCAAGCTGCCTTTTATATTATGTGTTATTAAGGATATAATATCCTTCCTTATCAAGGATATTATATTATTCTCAAATTAGATTATTGCTATCTTCTAATTTAGGCTACTTTTTAATATATA
>JAODPA010098251.1:11715-21881 GCA_025585075.1 Nepenthes mirabilis
GTTTATATAATTACTATTATTACAATTTTCCTAATTTAGGTTGCTCCCTCCTATAAAAGCATGGCCTGTTGTACAATCAGATATCTACATAGAGACAGAAATCATTCATTCTCTCTCTTTTCATATTTTTACATGATATAAGAGCCAGGTTTATCAAACCTACTCAAATCTGTGTCTCCCATCTAAAATCAATCCTGTTAATCATCATGTAACACAAGACAACAGCAATAGAAAGAGAAAATTTATAGTTGCAAATGGCCGGTATCGGCAGAATAATGCAGAGCAACAAACAAGGACAGCAAGAGGTGGATGACCAAATACAAGCTTCAGCAACTAATCAACCACTAAACTGAATTAGTTGAAAAATTAGTTAGTAAGTAAGCAAGTAGTTAATAGAAGTAACAGAATGTGTCAATAAATGCTGAGATTATAGAAGGCAGGCAGGCATGTAATTGAAAGTATGAATTTCTGTAGTGAATACTGAATTTGTTTTCCAAGGAAAGCTGATCAGTGCCTTCTTCCCCTTCCTAATCCTTCTCTCTCTTCTCTGTTCTTTTGCTCTGTCTCCACCCTTTTCATCCAGCCTGCAATCTCCTTCTACCTTCTTTTACAATCTGGCATCAAAATCTCGATCCTAGCCTTCCACACACAGTGCTGTCATCATGACTTCAAAGAAAACCTCCATGGACAAGCAATTTAAACAATTTCAACTGACATTCCAAGAAAACCAGCAAGAATACAAACAAGATATATATGCCAAGCCGCATCTGATGGATCAAAAGATCGGATCCATCATGGTGGAACTAAAGCAGCTGTTACTTTCTAAGCAATCATCTAATGATAACCAGCTAGTTTCCATATCTCCACATCAGGTATCGTCTCCTCCTCTCACAGCTCACCTTCCTACACCACAACCACATCCTCCCCTTGAAATTACAACCAAATATTCTCCACTTCACCAACCGAAACTTTGCTTTTCCTCTTTTGAGGGCCATAATCCAGGTTCTTGGATCTTTCAATATCAAAAATACTTCAGTTTCTATCATATTTATCCACATCAAAAGATCAAAATTGCATCAATTCACTTGGATGGCGGAGCTGCCATATGGTTTACCATGCTTCATAATTCTTGGGAAATATTTACCCATGATCTTTGTAACCAGTTTCATAACAAGTCATTTGCGGATATTGTCGAAGGATTCAACAAGCTACAGAAGACTTTCCTCGTTCGAAAATTACAAAGATAAGTTTGAAGAACTACGTGCATTAATCCTTCAACAAACGACAAACTCTCGAATGCTTACTTTGTTTCTATCTTCTTGAGCAACCTGAAGGATGAGCTCCGTTATATGGTCAAACTCTTAAATCCATCTACTCTTTCTCAAGCTTTTCACCTTGCCTCTTTACAGAAACAAACCATTGAAACTTTACAACGAAAAACCAAACCACCTTTCAAACCATTCGTCAAACCTCTGCCTCCACCTGATACCACCTTGATCACTACCAAATAGAACAACAAATCTGACACTCCCAGCTCCAATCCCCTTTCTTTGGACCAAAAGAGTGCCCTAGGCCTTCATTATAAATGCAATGATAAGTTTTCTCCAGGCCACAGGTGTTACAACTGACAGTACAATTGCATCACCATGGACTCTGCTGATGACACGGGTCAACTTCTTTCATTGGATGACCAGGACAGAGTACTAGTTTGCACCAGAAGAAACTTCATAAATTTCAGTCCATGCGCTTTCCGTTACTCCTTCCAACAACACCATCAAGATCAAGAGCAGCCCTCACCACCAAACTCTTCATATCTTGATTGATAGTGGCAGTACTCATATTTTCTTAGACCCTCAAATAGCTGCTGCAACAACTTTCCAACCACACAGATTATTCCACTCCTTGTTCCCGTTGCTAATGGCAACAGAATGATCAATGAGTCTCAATGCCTTTCCTTTCCATGGTCCATACAAGGCCATTCATTTACAAATGATTTCCGCTTCCTACACTTGGGACACTATGACACGGCTTTTGGAGAAGATTGGTTTAGCTTATATAGTCTTATCTTGTTTGATTTCACCAATCTTAACATTTCATTCCAATACCGCGATCCATCCATTCAGCTACAAGGCATTACTGAAAAGGCTTCCTTGGCCAGCATTTCAAACAAGGTACTGCAGCAATGATTCAACTCTACACAAGGCTATATTTATGAATTTTTCTCCATCAACCCTACTTAATCACAGGTGATATATCACCCTGATTTTCAAGCCATTATAAACTCTTATAATGATGTTTTTGCTATCCCTACATCCCTTCCTCCGCCAAGATCATGGGATCATACAATTCCACTAGTTTCCAATGTACATCCAGTCAATTTAAGACCATTTAGATACAGTCATGTCCAAAAAGATGACATAGAATCTCAAGTCAAAAAATTGTTAAGCACGGGTATCATACAACCTAGCATAAGTCCATTTTCTTCTCCCATGTTATCAGTTAAAAAGAAAGATGGCTCCTGGCACTTTTGCGTCGATTATAGACACTTAAACAATTTGACCATTAAAAATAAATTCTCCATTCCCATTATTAAAGATTCACTAGACGAGTTGCATAGTGCACAATTTTTCTCTAAGCTGAACTTACAATCCGGCTACCACAAAATCCACATGCATCCATTAGACATTCATAAAACCACTTTTGAAACTCATCATGGTTACTATGAATTTGTTGTCATGTCTTTTGGTCTCACCAATGCACCAGCCACTTTCCAATCCCTTATGAATGACATTTTTCAATCCCAACTTCGAAAATTTGTCCTCATCTTCTTTGACGACATATTAGTGTATAGCACTACATGGGAGCTACATTTACTACATGTTTAAGAGGTATCAGCAGTGCTTTGATCAAATCAACGATTTGCCAAGCTATCAAAGTGTTCAATTGGGCAGACACAAATTGAATACTTAGGCCACATTATTTCAAGTTCCAGAGTAGCTACCGATCCGACCAAAATTGCTGCTATAAAGAATTGGCCACAGCTGACATCTATCCAAGCTAAATGCAGTTTCCTGGGACTCACCAGCTACTATAGAAGGTTTATAGCACATTATGGCATCATTGCTAAACCTTTAACTGATCTGCTCAAACATCATAAGCTGCAACGGACAGACACAGCAATAGCAGCTTTTCAACACCTCAAGGATGCTATGTCTCGCACCCCTGTCTTAGCTCTACCAGATTCTACTGCCACCTTTGTTATCAAGACTGATGCTTCCAATCTTGGCATGGGAGCAGTGCTTCATCAAAATGGCCAGCCTATAGCATTTCTTAACAAACCATTTGGACCAATAAATCAGGGGCATTTTGCATATGAATGTGAATTACTCGCACTCTTGTTTGCTGTCACAAAATGGTGTCACTTCCTTCAACATCAACCCTTTATCATTTGCACAGACCAGGAGAGTCTCAAACATCTCCAAGAACAAAAGTTCACTTCTATCATACAGCACAAAAGCCTTTCTAAGCTTTTGAGACTACAATATACTATTCAATACAAGAGAGATTCACAAAATGTTGAAGCTGATGCATTATCCAAGCAATTTGAATCCTCTGCATTACATAGTGCCTTGGCTATCTTACCATTATGGCTGCAGGAAGTGGACATTAGCTATCAGGATGATCAATGGGCTCAAGCGCTCAAATTGGATCTTTTAACAAATTCAAACAGCAGACCTCCCTACCAGTTGCATGCGGGAATTATCAGGTTTCATAATAAAATCTATGTAAGCTCTGCCTCTGGCCTACCTAACAGATTGATTCAAGCACTTCATGCATCTCCAATTGGGGGTCATTCGGGTATTGTTGTGACGTATAAAAAGATTGCACCAGCTGTTTTACTGGCCTGGCTTGCATCAGCAGGTACTTAATCTCATACAGCATTGTGACATTTGCCAATGCAATAAGTCCAGCAGCACACCATCCCAAGGTATTCTTCAAACACTGCCCATTCCTTCTCAAGCATGGTCCACCATTACCAGTGATTTCATTGAACATTTACCACCTTCCCATGGTAAAGACACCATTTTAATGGTGGTGGACAAATTTACAAAATAAGCTCACTTTCTCCCTTTAAAACGTCCATTTAGGACAATGACTGTCCCCCATTTTTTTCTTGACAACATTGTCAAATTACATGGTTCACCTTTCATAATCATTTTGGATAGAGACAATTTTTACTAGCATTTTTCAACAGTCCTTATTTTGCTCCTTGGGAACCAAACTCAATCTGTCCACAGCTTACCATCCCCAATCACATAGCCAAACCAAATGCGTCAATCAGACCTTGGAAGGTTACCTTCATTACATCTCCAGCCATAAACTTGGCTCTCCTGCTTAACCTTAGCCGAATGTTGGTACAATTCTACTGTCCACACTTCCCTTAAAATGTCTCCTTTCCAAGCACTTAAAGGATACTTACAACATAGCTTACAAGTCCACACTTCCTTCATCTTGCCTTCTTCATCCTGTTTTTCATGTTTCCTTGCTGAAAATGTATATCAGTACAAAAGCTCCTGCACAATCCACTTTGCCTCTCCCCACGGAGTCCACTTCTTTTACTATGGAGCCTTTCAAACTTTTAGATACTCGAACTATTCAGCAGGGCCACCGTACTAGACTTAAATGGTTAATTCACTTGACCAATATGGACGTTACTGGGGCCAGATGGAAGATGCATCCTTCATCAAAAAAGCAATTTCCTGCCTTCCATTCTTGAGGACAAGAATGATGTTTGGGGGAGGGTATTTGTTACATAAGACAGCAGCTATATACAAAAGAGAAGGAGAAAATTTATAGCTGCAGACGGTCGGTATCGGCAGAAAATTTAGCCTCTAATGGTTACTTAGAAAAAGTTACTTTTTTCTTTTGATTGTGTCTCTTGTCATTTAGGCAAACAACTAGCCTTATCTTCTAATAAAAATGACTTTATGGCTTCCACACCCTTTAATTTGGTTCATTCTGATATTTGAGGTCCTGCCCATATTCACACTAAAGGTGGGTCTTGCTACAATGTTATCTTTGTTGACGATTACTCTTACTATACATGGATTTATCATCTACATGATCGATCTGAACTACTCAACACATTCCATAACTTTCGACAGACGATAAAACTCAATTTGATCGCACAATCAAAATCCTTAGTTCCAATAATGTTCTGGAATAAACCTCTACCTCTTTTCTGGATAAATTTCAGCAAATAGGCACTACATCTCATCACTTATATCATTATACTTCCTAACAAAATGGCTATGCTGGACGTAAAGGTCGTCACATTTTTAGCACTATCCATACTCTCATTCTCTCTAATTCTCTTCCTAAGTTCCTTAGGGAAGAGGTTGCACTTACAACCATTTACACTATTAATCAAATTCCCTCTTCTACAATATCAAAACAAACTTTATATGAGCGTCTTTATAAAAAGGTACCCAATTATTCTCTTCTCAAAATTTTTGGCCACACCTACTTTGTTTTACCCCCTCTTCAAAAGCGTACAAAACTTGAACCTTGTTCTCAACTCTACTACTTTATTGGTTATGGTATTGAACATAAAGGCTATTGATATTATGACTGCATAACCAAGCTTCTTCATATTTTTAGGAATATTCAGTTATCGAAATACAAAAGCTTCACTAATGTAGCTTTCTTCCCTTTAAACACTTCCTTTTCCTTTTGGATTTTCATTGACCCAACCATCAATCCCTTTCCAAAATTTTTACCTAATTCAAGTCCTGCAAGCTTAACTGCTCCTAACGAGTCTGGATCGTCTGATGCCCACGACATCATACCTACGTCCTAAAAGTCCTCCACAATGGATTTTCGTCACTCCGATTGAGTAGATACTCCTCATTTTCGTGACTATCACTGCTTTTCTACTCTTCATAAGCCATGTAGTTACCGCGAAATATACTCTGATCCTCTCTGACACCAAGCTATGATATAAGAGCTTAATACTCTTCACAAGACTCACACTTGGAATTTAGTTATTCTTCCACTTGGAAAAATTGCAATAGGAAGCAAATGGGTATACAAACAAAAAATAAATTTTGATGGTTTGAAAGTATGATACAAACAATAGGAAGCAAATGCCCGAGTATATGGCATTGATTATGAGGAAACTTTCACTCTTATTACCCACATCAGTTCTATTCGATCTCTTAGTTGTAGCAACTATATACCAGTGATCTTTATTCAAAATGGATGTAAAGAATGCATTTATCTATGGAGACTTGACTGAAGAAGTCAACATTAAGTTGCCCCCTAATTATCTTCATTCTCCAAGACAGATATGTCATCTTTAACGAGTATCATACGATTTTAAACAAGCTCACCATGCTTGGTTTGACAAATTCAACTATATTATTTTACAGCTTGGGTTTGCCTCCAATCTTCATGACTGTCCTTTTTGCTCGTCATATCGCTACCGATATCACTATTCTCTTACTCTATGTTAATGATATGATTGCTACTGGTGATGATAATTATGACATTTTTTAACTGAAACGCTCTTGGGGTCAACACTTTGAAATGAAAGATCTCAATTTTTTTCTCAATTTTCTTAGACTTAAGATAACTCCTACCTCTAATGGCTACCATTTGATATAGGCTAGGTATGCTTTAGATCTTCATTCTCGTGTTAGACTCACCGATTATAAGACGTCTGCTAATCCTATTGAACATAACGTTGAATTCTGTAGTACTAATGGTGAGCCTCTCTCTGATGCTAAACAATTGGTTGAAAGTCTCATATATCTCACTATTACTAAGTCTAATATTATCTATGATGTGGATCTTATCGGTCAATTTATATCAACTCCGTATTCCATTTAATATGCAGCTGTTCTTCGTATTTTCCGTTGTTTGAAAGGCACTCCGTTTTATAAGCTACACTATTCCACTCACTCTTCATTGGATCTCCAAATATATTTTGATGTTGATTGGGCAGATGACACTACTAACCAATGGTCTACTACAAGCTTTCTCTACCTATTAGGAGATTTTCTCATCTCTTGGCACAATAATAATCAGACCATTGTTACCCATTCTAGCATTAAGACTAAATATCGTGCTGTTCCTGATATTACATCTGAGCTTCACTGACTTCGTTTGCATTTATAGGATATCGGTGTTCATCATTCGAGCAACACTCCCCTCTATTGCAACAATCACATATTGACATTGACTGCCATTCAGTTCCTAAAAAACTCCATACTCGTCTCATTTCTACCGAATATGTCCTGCCTCCAGTCAATTAGTAGACATATTTACCAAACCCCTTGGCAATAACACTTTCCATCATTTCGTACGCAATTTGGACATTATCAACCTTCATGCACCAACTTAAGGGGAGTATTGAAATGACAATCTCCAGATTCAAATTTAGAAGGCGCCGGCAATAAGCACTTGGCATTCAAGCATCAAATTCAAATTTCAAATTCAAATTATCTCTTTCCACGTATAAAATTTAGATTACTTGTATAGTTTTTAGTTTCCTCTATACAAGGTTCTCTTTCCTTACATAAGGGTTTGATTTTAGGAGCCTTGGAATAAGTGGTTTCGTACCTCATATAGCCCCATAAAAAAGGCATCTAATTAACGGAAAATGAGAGATTATTACCTTGGAATGCCCAACAGAAGCATTAGAAAGAGCAATAATCTCAGATCCATTTCCTCTAATGACTGTAGGCTTCAACTCAATCAAGTCCAAACAAGCCTTCAACCGGAAACTCGAAGCAGCAGCGGCGACTGGGTCGAGCACCCAGGGTTTTCCCAGTTCGGCGGCGAGCGCCGCGGCGGACTTCATCGCTGGCAACCATTCAGGGTTGAGTGTGCCCAAGTTAATGCATAGCGCGTGGACTACAGGGGTGAACTCACAAATCTCATCGACAGCATGGATCATCGCCGGCGAAGCGCCGGCGGATAAGAGGGTGTTGGCCACGATATCCATGGAAACAAAGTTTGTGATGCATTGGATGAGGGGAGATTGTTGACGAACTTTTGATAGCAAGTTCCATGCTTTATCTTCCCAACAGTCTCCTTGTTGATGAATGTTGGAGTTGTCCATGGATTGGACGCTCTCTCACTCTCTCTCTCTCTCTCTGAGATCGGGGAGGACGTACGCACTTGACGATCGAGAGAGAGGCGACTGCCCTTCCGTGAAATCCCAACCCATTCTAATTAGTCAAAATTTGATCTCAAATTTTCAAGAATAATGCTTAATTAACCAATTAATGCTTTTGGGGAGCAGATTAAAAGAAAATAAAGTATATTTTATTTATTTAGTTGTGAAATTATATAAGAACGGTGAGAAATAAATGAAATACTTTAAAATTTTAATTATTTTGTCTTTAATTAATAATATTAAAATCCATTGTTTTTTTTATTCATATTAAATGTCACCCTGTTAATTTTCTTTATTAAGATATGATGGATCCAATAACCATTGGCCAATGACAGGTCCCACAGCAAGCCCACAATCCAACATATTCCTTTCAAATTAAAAGTTTCACATTACTTTTTGAGAAATAATACACCTGTAATCCCACTATAAAAGTAAGTATCCTCAAGCATTGAAAGACAAGTGGGAGAAACTCGAAGAAATTTCATAAGGCTCTATATGGCTCGTAGAATAATATAGCCGTTGCTAGCCGATCTCCAATGAGAGCAAACTGGCGGCTAGGAGACCCTCGACTCTTCTTTCATCTAGGAGGCCCCTTGGCTCTTCCCCTAACCGGGACCTCTCGGCCACCTCTAGTTTTTGAGGCTTTTAGTCCTCTCGTTTGGAGGCCGTGGGATCTCTGTCACCAGGAGGCCTTCAACCCTCCTCCTGTCTAGAAGTAATCAGCCTTCTGTCAGTTAGAAGGCCCTCGACCTTCCGCCTGCCAGGAGGCCCTCATCCCTCCTCTAGTCCAAAGGCTCTCGGCCATCTGCCGTCAGTGGACTTTCGGCCCTCCTTCCGTCCGAAGGCCCTCGGCCATCTGCCGCCAGGGGACTTTCGGCCCTCCTTCCATCCGGAGGCCCTCAGCCCTCCGCTTATCAGAAGGCCCTCGGCCTTCCTCTCGTCCGGAGGCCCTCGGTCCTCTATCCAAGAGGCACGGAGCTCTCCTCCTTCCAAGAGGCACGGAGGCCATCGGCCCTCCGCCACAAGGAGGCCCTCAGCCCTCTTCCCTCTTCCCATCCGGAGGTCATCAACCCTCCGCCAGCCAAGAGGCCTTTAGCCATTCGCCTTGGAGTCACAATCCCTTCATCCCGGAGTCAGGAGCATACCGTCCAAGAGTTAATCATCTACTCGGGTAACTAAAACGTTTATTCAACAGTACAGTCCTTCACCTCTAAGTCGCCCCTTTATCGGGCGCACCTATAAACCGCCCCTCTGCTGGGCGCACTCTAAGTCGCCCTCCGCCGGGCGCACTCCAAACTGTCATCTGCAGACGTACCTATAAACCGCCCCTCTACCGAGCGCACCTCCAAATTGTCCTCCGTGAGCGCACCAATAAACCGCCCCTCTGTCGGGTGCACCTATAAGCTGCCCCTCTACAGGGCACACCTCCAAACCGCCCTCCGTGGGTGCACCTCTAAACTGTCCTCCATGAGCGCACCTCTAAGCCGCCCTCTGAGGGCGTACAGGTAAGCCGTCCCTTTGCCGGGCGCATTCACGGGGCTCAAATATCCAAATACATCCCTCTCACACTCCATCGTCGCTGCATCTTTGTATTCACACTACGTTTACCTTTAAACGTCCATTTCTCCGTTCATTGTGGAAGATTTCTAACTTGAGTGTCGAAGTGTCAACGGGGGATAGCCCCCCGTTATCCTCTGTCCTCTTGTTTGTAGTTTGTGTTGTGCAGGTTCTTAATTATCAGCGACGAAGACCGAACCTTATCCAAATCGACCCACAATAGAAAATTGAAAGGCTATCCATATAAAAATCGGGAACTCGGGACGCAACAAGATAGTTGTCCCATATAAGCAATGATTTAGAGAAACTTCATTTCCTATTAAGATGGAGAGATTTTTTTAATATTTTAGTCATCTATTTTAAAAATAATTTTACCTATTTCTCTTTAATTCATAAAATATCACTGCTAAATTTTTTAAATTATTTT
>JAODPA010098262.1:575-21883 GCA_025585075.1 Nepenthes mirabilis
TGTGGATTAAAAACTTAATCATATATCAACTCTATTTTTTCTTTCAGAATTGTAACTTATACAATTCAAAGACTAGAATTTGAATTCTATCCAGATTTAATTCTAACATAATTAGAATAAGATTTATAATTTTAAATTTCAATTCCAATTCTGCAATTCAAGGGGCCCTTATTTTTTTTTATATTACAACATCTTTGTTTCTTCCCCTTAATCAACTAGTATATATCTTAATTTATTTATCTGGTTAACCTGGTTTGCACTATCTTCCAATATTTGGAAAGAAATGAGGACATTTTAGTTATTTCAATAAAACGTTTTAGCAAAAAAATTGTTAAGAGTGGTAAATTGAAACAAAATATAAACTATATAAGTAAAATACGTGGTTTTGGAAAAGAAAATAAGGTGTTTAAGTGGAAGGTAATCTTTGTTATATAGTTGTATTTCTTTTAATTCTCCACCACTTTGAAGTTTGTGATGATAGCCCGAGGTTTTTATGGGATTCTTTTTTGGATAATAAATGAGCAGGAGTATCGGGGGGTACAGCATCAGGGAAGACCACTGTGTGCGACATGATCATCCAGCAGCTTCATGATCACCGTGTTGTGCTTGTTAATCAGGTTCATCAGTTTTCTACTTAGTTCTAAGCGCTTAGCTCCTTCAAGTGGCATTGACTATGTTTTTGGTGCAATTTTTGTCCAACTTCTAGTGGATTGGAAGCCTCTTAAACTTTGTTCAGATTTTTTTTTCTAAGGTTTGACTTGGGCCTTAAAGTGGATAGTGTTGGTACAACAGTGAAGTTGTTCTATTGTAACCTAAGGGTTTAAGATGTGGAAATAATATCTTTGTTATGAAGTGGTAGAGTTGCATATTTAATCCTCATGAGCCACAAGATGTGGAGGCTTTGTGCAATGAGTCTTCCCTTTTTAAGCATGTCGTCAATATCCTAATAAACACTAGAGTGACAGGCGTAATACATCAAAAAGGAAAAAAAAAAAGTCTGATCTTATACATAGATTAACATTAATATAACAAACTGCATTGGGAGGATTATCTGAATGTTTAAACTGCTGGCATTAAAAATTTTGCTGATTTGGATAGTGTGAGAATAAAAATTTGGCAGTGAAAGGGAGAAAAAACACAAGAAATGACAAGTGTCAACTGTTAAGTAGTAGAAGTGACGAAGCAAAGTGTGCCTTTGGAGATAGGAGAAAAGGTTGAATCCTTGCACACCAAAATGAACAATCTATAGTAATTTTTGTATGACCTTTCACCCACTTTCTTTTTTTTCCTTCCTTTTTTTTCTTTGAAATTCTTTTCATGATCATCCTACTAATCCACTCATATCATGAACTTTGGATGTTTGTTGCAGGATTCATTTTATCGTGGCTTGACTACTGAAGAATTGCAATGTGTGCATGAGTACAACTTTGATCATCCAGGTAATATTCCCTACTACTGAAGAATTGCAATGTTGGAGCTCACTTTATGCCACATTTTGAATTATTCTATTTATGTTCATCCCTTCTGTTAGTCTTGTATGTTTAAGGTTGTGTATTTAACTTCTTTTGAAATACCAATGCACATGACTTCTCATTTTGTGATCTTTGGGAGGGTTTAAATGTGTGCAAGTGTACCCTCTCAATACAGATGGATTATCTTGCACATAAACAAGTGACCTTCAAGGCAAACTATGCTCCTTTGCTTTTTATACAAACTAAAATCCATTTTTTTCCTTAGATGCTTTTGATACAGAACAGCTACTAGAATGTATTGAAAAACTTAAAGGTGGGCAATCAGTTCAAGTTCCAATCTATGATTTCAAGACCCATCAGCGGCGTACTGATAGTTTCCGACAGGTATTCAGTTTAGTTTGATGCAGAATACTTTGTGCCAGGACTCCAGAAAGATCCAAATGAGTGCTTTCCTTTGTTGACCATATTATTCCTCTCCCTTGGCATTATATATGTTGCATGCATTGTGCTAGTCATCTTGTAGTGCTTTAGTGTCTCTAAGATTTTACTCTTTAGTTATACTAGATGTCTTCAGTCATGCGTGTCAGGTCAGGAGGCCTAAGAATTTTAATGACAAAATTTTCTTCTTAGACACTTGGGAAGTAATATGTATCATCTTCAAATCTGCTTATCAAACAAATAGAAGTAAATGGAATTGTTTAAGCTTCTGCAATGTGAATGCTCATTTCCAATTAGCTAGACAAATCTGGACCAGTGCAAGTCATTCATTTCTGTGGTTGGAAATTTTTGGCATTTACTAGTGTCTGTTAACCTGATAGAGCAACATGTTGAATGTATGAGGGACTTTGCAATTGTTTGAGACATGGTGTCGCATCTATATCATATTTCTCTTTCTCAATTTACCAACTATTAGTGTGCCACTCAGCTTTCCATTCCTCACCTCCACAGGAGCAGATTTTGCAACGTAACTTCTTACATACATGTATACATGTTCTTTGACAGGTTAATGCATCTGATGTAATTATCTTGGAGGGAATTCTGGTATTCCATGATCTGCGTGTCCGCAATTTGATGAACATGAAGATATTTGTGGATACAGGTCTCAGCAGACTGTATCATATACATATATATTGTAACATTTTTTTTTTCTATGATACCTATTTTGTTGATGCTTAAGTGCTGTTTATAAATGAATCATGTATCGTTGGTTGTTATTTGCATTGAAATGTTATATCATTAACTATGTTTATGATCATTTGCATGTAGATGCTGATGTAAGGCTCGCACGTAGAATCAGGCGTGACACTGTTGAGAGGGGTAGGGACATAAATTCTGTACTGGAACAGGCAAGGTTCTTTCTTTGGATTTTTTTTCATAGCACTCGTATTTGTTTGTCTTGGGTAAGTTATCTACTAGCATTTCTCTTTGTGGTTAATCATCATTGGCAACACTTTCCTTTGGTCCTAGATCTTGAATCTGTCTGAATGAATTTATTGTGGCGGATAATATTGTGGATGTGAGCAAGAGTGGTTTTAGCTATTATTTTTATGCTGCCACATTCTTCTCTAAGGTGGAATTAATATTAT
The DNA here is from genome assembly GCA_025585075.1 of Nepenthes mirabilis. Lineage (NCBI taxonomy): Eukaryota > Viridiplantae > Streptophyta > Magnoliopsida > Caryophyllales > Nepenthaceae > Nepenthes > Nepenthes mirabilis. The sequence continues at coordinate 3,634 of JAODPA010098262.1, forward strand.
ATATGTTTAAAATGACATCAAGGATGCTGCCAAATCAATGACATCAAGTATTTATATTTAAAAGTCAGTCTATACATCTGGTATGAATGCTCAAAAAATAGATAAGACTCCCAAATCAAGCAGATGCCATAAATTCACCAAAAAATCTATCCTCATAAAAAAAAGTACATGCTTCAATCCTTGACTTTTTGATAGAGTTGTAAAAAGAACTGAGTACTCTCCATATTCTCCATTTTTTAGGGAAAAATTAAATGAAGATGCTTGCTTGATTTCTAATCATTGGTTATATGCTACACTTTCTGTTGTTTGTGCAGTATGCTAAGTTTGTCAAGCCTGCTTTTGATGACTTTGTTCTACCCTCAAAGAAGTATGCTGATGTGATCATACCACGGGGGGGTGATAATCATGTCGCAATTGATTTGATTGTGCAGCACATCCATACAAAGCTTGGGCAGCATGATCTCTGTAAAATATATCCCAATGTATATGTGATTCAGTCAACATTCCAGGTGTGTTGTTTCATTACTTAGCAAGTCACCTTTGTTCCTTTCAAAAGCCAAAATTGATTATTATAGGTTTTTGTTTCACCGCTTTTAAAAAAGCGTTGCTTACTCGTTCTGTATAATTTCTTGCCATCTATTTTTTTTCAGTGACTATCTGTTGTTTCTGCCAACCCAAATGCCCTGCTTGAGCATAGAGTTTGTTTAATTCAAAAAGCTTAAATTCCATGGGAGTAGATACTTTCTGTTATGGCCCACTAACTCAAGTTTGCAATTCCAATTTTGCATCTCTGTTGCCAAAAGAAAATTTCTGAAATACTATGGTGAATTAGTGGTAGCTCTGGGATATGAAACAAAAATTATTCTAAAAAAGCTGTCCATAATTTTGAAACATCTGAAAAAGGTGCAGTAACAAAATTAGTAATTATTGCATAGAGTGTAATGAACTAGAAGCTTGCAGAATGTTTTCATATTCTAGATTACTAGGATAGCCCTATACAAGATTTTGACATTGCATGATTTGAGGGGGTTAGATGTTCTTAGCCACCCCAATGTTGTAAAATTTTTGTGTAATTTGAATCCATGACCTTTAGACGTATTATTGGGCTGGTGTTACTGGATTATGGCAAAGTGCAAGAAGAACTTGCTGTGACTGATTTGCTGGAGTAGACCAGCAGTAACCATCAAGAGTAAAGACTTTTGAAAGACTAGTATTTCACTTTTTTTGTGAGATTGTGATCAATATTTAATTGATTTTGGTTGTAGTCTGATATCACCTTTTTATTGACATGTTACAGATAAGGGGTATGCACACATTGATTCGAGATCGGGACATATCAAAACACGATTTTGTATTCTATTCAGATCGGCTGATTCGCTTGGTACCTTCTTTTCTCTGGATTATTGGATACTGGTTTACTGTGGTTTTGAACATTTCTAGATATGAGAATTTGGGTTATTCAACTTGCAAGGTGGTGGAGCACGGTCTTGGCCATTTGCCATTCACTGAGAAGCAAGTGGTTACTCCTACAGGTGTGGCTGAGTAGATGCTTGTACATAGCTTAACAGCATTCTTTTTTTTTTAATCCCTGTAGCCTGTGGTGGGAAGTTTAACTCCACAAGTTAGTGGAAATTTGATTAAAGGAATCATCTATATTTGAAACAGTCTGCATGGTAAACTACTTTAGGAATTATAGAGGGTTCACCCAGCATGCTTAGGACAAGGGTTCGAATTTGGCTTTCGTATTTCTTTAACTTAATCTGGAAGAGTACCCTGTAAGACTTGAAAATATTAGTAATGTGGATTTTCTTCAAATTGTGTGGAAATACTAAAAGCATAGCAGAAGCAACTTGTGCTACCCACAAATGCTTTTGTTTTTCTCATTCAGGATCTGTCTATACTGGTGTTGACTTTTGCAAGAAATTGTGTGGGGTTTCCATTGTTCGGAGGTGAGCTTCAATCAGATATTCAATGTGAGCATTCTGAATATTGCTAGCACTTATCCTCCATTTAAATTATCCTACATGATATTGAAGGAAAGGAATAAATTGGTATAAAATGATTTCAGAGAGTAGGCCTTGATACTACAGTTTTCATGCCTCGTTTCAGTAAACTGTTGAGCATCTTGTTTATCCATTAAACTATGACAAGTGATATGTTTCCTACTGCATTGCAAAGAGGCCATCTCCTTGATTTGAAACTGTGACCTCTGGATCATAATGAAATAATCTTCTTGTTATGTCAAGGTGTATCTCACAAGGATTTGATATAAGAGATGTTGTATAGAAGAGGGAATAATGTATGTACTTCATCTGCCTATATAATTGTGCTACTTGACAAATTTGATTATTTGAAATTTTGTTAAGAACATATAGTAAATGTTTCAGTAGCTATTTTGAGGATTCCAATTCCACTCTTTTTATTAGCTGTAGGAGAAATTGCAAATTTTTTATATTTCTATAAGGAAGGTAAATAATAATGTGACTACTGCAGTATGAAGGAAATTTTAAGGTATATTATGAAGGGTAATAAATGTTTGGTTCCATCCCCTCCATAGTAAGTTCCGTAAGTGAGGGAATCCTCTCACCCGAGAAAATATAAAAATGGAAGTCAGTTGATTTTGACGTTTTCTCCATTATGTTGCTTTGACTTTCACAATGTATCTTGTCCTCAGGGGATTAGATGATAGTTCTCATGATATTGATCATGGGATCTCTAATTCATTGAAATAGTTGCTGAAGTTGGACGTTACAGAAAGTTTAAATATTTGAAGGTTAATTTTTTTTTACCAATTTTGCCGGTTTCACTTAGCCCGTTGCCTACAATGTGTGTGGTATGGTACACACTGCAAGGAAAACTTACATTTTCATATAAGATTTAGCATTCAGCATAAGCAGATTTGTGATGTGCTCTTCCTGACTGATTGTGGCTGTTAGGACAGAAATAGTCTGTTGTTCCTTAATATGCTTAGTTGCCATGTTATAGCTGCTGGAACTATTCATCTAGTAATTCATGATTATCAATTCACTTTGTTGAATCTTCCCAACTTTCAAAGAATTTGAACAAATCAGTTGTGTACCATAAATATAGTCTGCAGTTCTGTATTCATTACCTTACAGAGTAGTTGCATGATAAAAAATGACTGTCATTATGATAGATGTTAGAAATTGAATTATACCCTCATCCAATGATGGAAAACTGCTTCTCCCAAGTTCATGGTGTCAAATAACTTGGGAAGTGTAATCTGCAATAATTCTGAGTAATTGTGCATATTCTGAATAATTTTTGCATTGCTGCATTAGAGAGACTTTTGGTAAGCTTTTTCACCAATTTATCCTGGTAGTGGTGAAAGCATGGAGAATGCTCTTCGTGCATGTTGCAAGGGCATAAAAATCGGCAAAATCCTGATCCATCGTGATGGAGACAATGGGAAACAGGTTAGTCGTTCACATAAATTTCCTAAAATTTGTCAGAAATTCATGTCTTTTTTCTTTAAGGCTTACTTTGTTCTGTGAATTCTCTCTTTTGTTTATGAATGATTCTTAATATAAGTTGTCAATTTAAGCAGCTTATATATGAGAAACTTCCAAAGGATATTTCAGAACGGCATGTTTTGCTTCTAGATCCAGTTCTTGCTACAGGTAAGTCTATGATATTTCCTCAAAGTTTATCCTGTTTATATTTGCCATCTTGTTTTGCAAGATCAAGCTTTGTTTTTTGTGTGACTGATTTTGTCCATGTTGTGTCCACTGTCCATATTGCCTTGTGGTGGTTTGGATGATATTTGTGCTATGCTTTCTAGGGAAAGGAATGAGTAAGATTGTAATTCCCATTTTTACTTGGTGTTTCCAATATCGTTTGTTCAAGGGCTTGCATTTCTTTTGTTGTCTCCCACTGTGAGAAAGACCACGACAGTCAACCTCAATATCAAATAGCAACCTCAACAGCTCTGCTAAGAAACCCCAACCATTGGTGCTTTGAACGATACAATTAAGTGTGCATGTTCACGGCAAATTTTAATTTAGGTGCCAGAGACATGAATACCTTAAGCCATGTAATGAGGGTTCTTGCTGTACTCACCTGCCTCTGTGGTTCTGGTAGCAATGTAGCATGAAGTAGAGCAAGAGTGCATCTGGGTTGTGTGGGGCATGACTATATTGTTTCCAGGACAGAAGTGTCGAGATGTCATAGGCTGCTTAATTATCTGGGGCTTGTTCAGTTATATTTAACTGAACTTGTCTGAACTGAACTACGCTTAAAGCTGGTAGCTGCTAAATAAGTGCAGATGAGAATTTTAGAGGGGAAGCAAGTGTTGTTTAGTCATGTTGGAAGCTTGGAAACTTTGGGCAGTGTGCAGTATGTTGTTTCACTTTTAAATTAGTCATGATTCTGCACATTTTGCATTTGCATGGTTTGATTCATAAAAAAGCTTTGCAGGTTTCCTTTTTGATGTTAAAAGGAATATCCATGTAATGCATTGTAACTGCAATAGACTTGAAAGAAAATGAGGGATGCTTAACATGCATGGAGGTAAGTGTCAGAATAAGTGTTGAGAAATTGGTATTAGTGTATAAATATAAGTAGATCTAAACAGCATTTTTTAGTTTTTGTATAAAACAATAAGTGGAACTGAAAAAAGGCCCCACAGTGTTGTGGATAGAGTTGCCCAATTTGTGTGAGGTGTGCTTCAAAGGCTTGGATCTCCGGTATGCTCTATGTTGGGCACAGTATACTTTATTGGAAAAAGTAAGCTCCACATATAAGGTGTACAACAAGGGCTTGATGTGCTACTTGTATGCTTGCTGAGGTGAGATTTTGCAGGCAAGCTAGCTGGTAGTTGGGATATCAACATAATTGGTATTAACACTTTTTATGCTTACCGTTTTTAAGAACTCTACATGGGAGCATCTTGCGCTGTGGTGAGCTTGATGTGAGGAAGTTATATGTCACTGATTAGCTATCTTGAAGAAGCAGAAGCCTTGAGTTAGTTTGGACAATGTGGAACTCTTCCAAAGGTGTTTAATCATTGAAGTGATATGTCATTGGTAGCTAGCTTGGAGAAATGAGCACCTCAAGTTAGTATGGATGATATGGCCATCTAGAATTCTTCTAAAGGGATTCATTGGAGGAAGTAATATTATGACACTGGTTTTCTAGCTTGGAGAAGCTGGCACATTGATTAGTATGTGATGGGTCCCGGAACCCAAGGCCCAAAATCGTGATTGCGGGCCTAGGAGAGCACAAGGATAAGTTGGCCCAAGAGGCCCATGAGCCCAACTTGGCCCAAAAGACTAAGTTGGACCCAAGCGCCCACGAAGCTAGACTAAGAAACCCCAAGTAGCATTGGCTGTCCGAGAGGGCGTTTTGACCCAAACGAGAACGAGGACGCCGCGTGTGGCTGATGTCATCAACCGAGTCATGAAGACCTTCACTAGCAGAGACGCCCGAGAACCTAGCGCAATGCGGAGCACGCACTGCCGTGAAAGATCCAACGGCTTCTGACACACCAGATACGCGAGGCTGGCATCCCTGACACGCCGTACCTACAGAGCAGGCGCTCCTGCACGCCGTATCTGCAGACTGTGATAGGTGTCCTTGTCACGGCGCACTTGCAGAGCCCGTGGCAGGCGGCCCTGACACGCCAGTGTTACGTGTCTTGATTCCNTCCAACGGCTTCTGACACACCAGATACGTGAGACTGGCATCCCTGACACGCCGTACCTACAGAGCAGGCGCTCCTACACGCCGTATCTGCAGACTGTGATAGGTGTCCTTGTCACGGCGCACTTGCAGAGCCCGTGGCAGGCGGCCCTGACACGCCAGTGTTACGTGTCTTGATTCCCACGGCTTGATTTTCCCTTATAAAAACCCCCTTTCAGGCTGCAAAAAGGGGGGTTCTGGAAAATTCTGTCTGAGTATACTGAGTAAAGAATTCTCGAGAGAAAAGAGAAAAGGCAAAGAGAAAGAGTGAAGAAAAAAAAGAAGCAAGACTTCATATACTGTAACTCACTGTGGAGATGAATAGCTCCACAGGTTCTCATTGTACTTATTCACCATAATAGTGAAACTTCTCAGACTTTTCGTCCATTGCCGTGGTTTTTACCCCTCCTTATTCAACGGGATTTTCCACGTAAACCGTGTGTTCTCTTTGTGTCCTTGTACTCCTATCCCACCGTTCGTTTTCTATTTACTTTGTGTTGCCCGTTTTCATCCGTCCACAAACCCACTAGACCGCTCATACTTCGATAGACGGGCGGCCGGAACTCACGGACGCAACATTGACGCCGTCTGTGGAAAGCGACTGAAAGTCTGCTTTTCACATCTTTTCAAAAGAACGCGAACACCGCAGCGATTTCAACTTCAAGTCTCAAAATGGTGAACACGAGGGCACAAGCGAGTGCCCCCGCTAAAGAGGTGGCTTCACGCAATAGCGGCCCCGACCCCTGCGCAGAGGTGGAAAATCACCCTGATCCTGCGATTAGGGCCTTGGCAGCCAGGATAGACGGCATGTCCCAGGCCTTCAACATGCTCTGCTCCAAGATCGAGGAGCAGTTCAGGGAGGCTCAAGGGTCGACCAGAGCCTCAGGTCCGAGAAGAAAGCCCCGAGAGGCGTCACTCTGGTACCCGGTGGAATCGCCGTAAGCGCAGCAACCAGGAGGCGGTTCCGCGAGATGCTCCCCCGTGGGAGCCCGCACGGCCCCTGAATGCTGTACAGTTCAGGAGCCCTACGAGTTGAGGTATTACCTCAACAAAAAGAAGGCAGCTGTCCCACCTTGAGTGGAGGATAGACCTGAAAGGGGATGGAATCTAGTGCTCCGAAAGAGCAGTGGATGAGGGGCTAACGCGCTCCAGTCTCCATTTTCTACGGAGATCAGGATAATGACGCTCCCTCCGAAATTCAAAATGCCTAATCTGGAGGTATACGATGGCAGCGGTGATCCCATGGACCGCCTCAATCATTTCAGGGAGCACCTGAGCCTCCAGGGCCTGGACGAGACCACCATGTGCCAGTGCTTCCCTTTGACTCTAAAAGGGGATGCGCGGATATGGTTTTATGGGCTGCCCGCAGACTGCATAAGGGACTTCGGAGACTTGGCGGCGGTCTTCCTGTCTCAGTTTGTCTCCAGCAGGAGGGTGAAAAAGTAGCCCTGGCACCTTACCCGGACCAAGCAGGGTGCCAGGGAGAGCTTGAGAGGATTCCTGGCCCGATTTGTGGCTGAGGCCAGGCAGATCTCAAGACTGACCGATGAGGTGAAGCTAAACGCCTTTCTCTTGGCTCTCAAAGGAGGCAATTTCTTCAAGCACCTCATCCACAAGGGCCCCTAGACCTTCATAGATGTTGAGGCTGTGGCCAGAGCTTATATTGCGGCCGAAGATGCCAACGACGCCAAGAGGCCAGAGAGGGACGAGCACCCTCACCAGAAGGCGGTGGAGGGCAAAAGGAAGGCCGGGGACTATCAAGGTCCCCTGGTGGCGAACAAACCGCACAAGGCCGAGCAGAGCGCCCGGGGAGAGCCGCGGCCTGTGCACTTCACGCTGCTAAATGACACCTGCACCAACGTCCTGATGCAGATTCGGGGAGAAAAGTTCCTGAGGTGGCCCAAGCTGCTGAAGAACCCGGAGGGTAGAGACCAGATGAAGTACTGTGACTACCACCGCTCCGAAGGACATAGCACGGAAGATTGTAGGACTCTGCAGAAGGAAATAGAGGAGCTGATCAAGAGGGGACACCTTAACCGTTTCCTTCAGAGACCGGAACAAACTTTCGGAACGGCAGACGGCGGGGAAGCTGAACCCCCCAGGAACCGGGTGGCCGCGGGGGTCGTGAATATGATATCAAGTAGGCCGGCTGGAGGAGATGGGCGCGAGCTCGAAACAGCAAAGAGGCCGAGGACGGGGCCTAGGAGTGAAGACGACGTTATTTGCTTTAGTAATAGGGACTTGGATCATATAACATCTCACTCCGACCCCCTGGTTGTAACTGCACTCGTTTCTGATAGAGCCAATGACTACCAGATGAAACGAGTATTTGTTGATAATGGAAGTTCTCGGAATTTGCTGTATCTTGATGCTTACTTCAAATTAGGGCTTAAGAAAACTCGGATAAAGGCGCCAGAAGGGCCGCTCTATGGGCTAAACAACGAGCCAGTGTCTGTTCAGGGTATCATCCAATTGGAAGTAACCCTGGGAACGCACCCGAGGACTGCATCCAAGGTCCTCGTCTTCCTGGTTGTGGACCTGCCCTCGGTCTATAACGCAATCCTCGGACGACTTTGTTTGGCTGCATTCGGTGCGGTGACCTTCATCCTGCATCTCAAGATGAAGTTCCCCACCCCGTGTAGAATAGGAGAAGTCCTCGGGGATCAATCCACAGGGCGAATGTGTTACTTGGCGCAGACCACACAAGTAACGCTTCCACAACCGATGGAAGACCTCGACCTTAGAGACGAGGCCACGTTGCAGCACGCTCAGCCGGGAGAGCCAGTCGTCCGAGTCCCCTTGGACTCGGTAGATCCGAAAAAATAGGTCCAGATAGGGAGTTCACTCCCGGAGATTGTCAGGGACCAGCTCACCAGCTTCCTACGGGAAAATTCGGACGTGTTCGCATGGTCACCTAGTGACATGCCCGGGATCTCTTCTGAGATCATTGTTCATAAGTTAGGCGTCGATCCTCGGCACAAACCAGTCAGACAAAAGCGCAGGAACTACTCCACCGAAAAGTTAGTGGCCGTCCGCGAGGAAGTCAAGAAACTCCTGGACGCAAGATTCGTCCGAGAAGTTCAGTATTCGGACTGGCTGGCCAACGTTGTCATGGTAAAGAAGAATAATGGAAAGTGGAGGATGTGTGTGGATTTCACCGACCTCAATAAGGCGTGCCCCAAGGACAGCTTTCCGCTGCCTAGAATTGACCAACTCGTTGATTCGACGTCCGGCTATGAACTCTTGAGCTTCATGGACGCGTACTCGGGTTACAACCAGATCAGAATGAGTCCCGAGGATGAGGAGCACACGTCGTTCATGACGGATTAGGGAACATACTGCTATAGGGTAATGCCTTTTGGGCTCAAGAACGCGGGAGCCACTTATCAGCGACTTGTAAACAAGATGTTCCAGGACCAGATAGGCAGGAACGTGGAGGTATACGTTGACGACATGCTCGTCAAGAGCAGAGCAAGCAGCGACCACGTCAGGGACTTGGCCGAGACCTTCCACGTGCTCAGGAACCATGAGATGAAGCTCAATCCAAGTAAGTGCACCTTCGCTGTCGCCTTGGGAAAATTCTTGGGTTATATTGTGTCGCACTGGGGAATCGAGGAAAACCCAGAAAAGATCCAAGCGATCCTAGACATGCGATCCCCGCGGACGGTGAAGGAAGTCTAGTAGCTTACCGGACGAGTGGCCGCCCTCTCCCGTTTCCTGGCAAAGTCGGCCGAAAAGCATCTGCCGTTCTTCAAAGCTCTAAGGGGGACAAAGTCCCTAGACTTTCGGTGGGACGACGACTGCGAGGACGCATTCCGAGGACTCAAGAGCTACCTCTCGAGCCCACCCCTTTTAGCTTCTCCCCAGCAGGGCGAGGAGCTATACCTATACCTCTCCGTATTCGACACAGCGTTAAGCTCGGCACTAGTGTGAGAGCAGCATGGGAGGCAGCAGCTCGTATACTATGTGAGCAAGACTCTCGCGGATGCCGAGACTAGGTATCCCCTCATGGAGAAGGTGGCCTTAGCATTGGTCTATTCCGCAAGGAAGCTTAGACCATATTTTCAGGCACACAGGATAGTAGTCTTGACTGACCAGCTACTAAGGGCCATCCTGCAGAAGCCCGAGATCTCCAGACGACTGGTCAAGTGGGCCATCAAATTGGGGGAATTCGATATAGAATTCCGTCCGCGACCAGCCTTAAAAGGACAGGTGCTCGCGAACTTCCTTGTCGAGACAACGACCTTGCCTAATTGCGACGAGGACCAAGCTGCAACAGACGAATTCAGCAAGGCGTTCACTTGGACCCTACACGTGGACGACTCCTCCATGAAGGATGGCTGCGGAGCATGTGTTGTCTTGCGCACGCCCGAGGGGCTGGAGATAAAATGTTTGCTAACCCTAGGGTTCTCGGCAACTAACAACGTCGCAGAGTATGAGGCCTTGCTGGCTGGACTCCAATTGGCCAAGGAGTGCTCGGCTAGGGATTTGATCATCTACAGCGACTCTGAATTGGTCGTCAATCAGGTTCGCGGAAGCTTTAATGTCAACAGCGCACAGCTGTCCAAATACCTCTCCAAGGTTAAGGGTATGATTTTAGATTTCAAGACAGCCGAGTTTGTCCACATCCCACGGGAGGAAAACGCTAAGGCTGACACACTTGCAAGGCCCGCGGCTTCTGGGGACTCGGAACAGTACGCTCGGGGGATGCGTGAAGTCCTGAGTAAGTCCAGCGTCGAAGATCTTGAGCAGGAAGTAATGCAAGTCACAGATGGAAGCACCTGGATGACTCCTTATCTGAAGTACTTATTCGATGGCACACTGCCCGAGGATCCAAACGAAGCCAAGAAGGTGAAAAAGACGGCGGGGTGGTACATAATCGTGGACGGCCAGCTGTATCGACGGGGCTTCTCAGCCCCTTACCTAAGGTGCTTTACCCCAGAGGAGGCCGAGTATGCTTTCCAGGAAGTACATCTCGGAGTATGTGGATCCCACATCGGGAGAAAGAACCTAATTTTTAAACTTATGAGACAAGGATACTACTGGCCAACGATAAAGTATGACGTCATGGATTTTGTGCGCAAATGCGAGAACTGCCAACTTCACAGCAACATAAGCCATCGCCCCCACACAAATCTCCGGGCACTACAGTCCCCATGGCCGTTCGCCCAATGGGGGCTCGATATCCTCGGATCACTCCCCCTCGCTCCCGGACAGAGGAAGTTCCTAATCGTAGGAATAGATTACTTCACCAAATGGGTAGAGGCAGTACCATTGGCTAGGATAACAGAGCAAAATGCCACGGAGTTCATCCAACAGATTATTGTATACAGGTTTGGAATACCAGAGTGTATCGTGACTGATAACGGGACGCAATTCACCGGAAAACGGTTTACTAAGTACTGCACCAGCCTGAGGATCAACCTGGTACACACTTCAGTAGCATACCCGCAGGCCAACGGGCAGGTGGAGGTAACAAACCGCATGATCCTGTATGGGCTGAAGACCATGTTAAAATGTTCCGAGGGCTCATGGGTACATGAGCTGCCCTCGGTCCTCTGGTCATACCGGACAACGCCCAGAGAACCCACGAGGGAGACCCCTTTCAGCTTTTGTTACGGGGTCGAAACTGTCATTCCGATAGAAGTAGGCCTCACCAGCTATTGGGTTGGATGCTTCAGCACGACGGACAACAGCTAGAGGCTCCGGAAAAACCTCGATGCGCTCGAGGAGGTCCGCTATCAGGCGAGACTCAGGATAGCGGCCTATCAACAATGAGTGGCTTGCTGTTACAATAAGAAGGTAAAGGCGTGACAGTTCGAGGTTGGGGATCTGGTGCTAAGAAGCGTGGAGGCTACAGGAAAAAACACTGGCAGAAATAAGCTCTTGCCAAATTGGGAGGGGCCGTTTTTGGTCTCCGCCATCCTTCGAGGAGGGGCTTACAAACTGCGCACCCAGGAGGGCAAGCTGGTACCCCGGACTTGGAATGCCATTCACCTTAGGAGGTACTATCAGTGATAGGCGGGTCGCTTGCGACTAACAAAACTCGGATTCGTCCGAGCGGCCCAAGAGGTCGTAAACAAAACTCGGATTCTTCCGAGCGGCCTAAGAGGTCGTAAATAAAACTTGGACTCGTCCGAGCGATGTGAGAGGTCGTAAACGAAACTTGGGTTCACCCGAGCGGTTNTATTCTTCTCCTTCCTCTTCGTATTTTTTTCTGCACCTCCTTCCACCATTAATGGCGGCGTCGCCTCTCTACCCTTAGTTTTTGCTGGAACTCTTCATGGGTTTCTCCCATTTCAGTCGGATTCACCAATTTTCTCACTTTTGGCTCCAGATCCACTGGTTTGTGCGTGGATATTGAGGGATGGTCTCGGTTCCAAATCCATCATATGTTGTTGGTGAATCAAGGTGTCGATGGCGCCTCCCATGGGCTAAGATCCTGACTACCCTAGCAGTGCTACTGGCGATGCTACCGATGCCGCTGGCATCTTTAATGAGCACCTTAAAAGAGCATGGTGGTGCTACTGGTGTCACTGCTACTCATGCCTCTTGAGTGCACGCCTTGTGCCCGCGTGGCACCATCCTTCCTCTCGGGCGCTCTGCTGCCCTCACTCTCACCCTCACACACACACACACCACAAAAGAAAAGAAAAAAAAACCGAGGAGGCTCCTGCGCATTAATTTTTTGGTTCTTGAAATCCCCTATTATGTGCGCATTTCAGATGCCGAGCCCGTGCAAATCCCTTGCTCAAAAATCAATCAAGAAGCGTCATCGGCTAAGTAGGCTCTCTGTTCTAGATCGTTTCATTAGTCCTAAGGCTGAGGCCCTGTTTAGAACCCACATGTCTCAGCGGCAACTCTCTCTTGAACGGGAATATGCCCTTTCCTCCCTCGACCCCTCCATTTCTTCCGTCTTTATGAACCGCCATTGGGAGCCGGTCCTTACAAATTTTCTTGCTCCTTCAGCCATTATCATACAGGAATTCTATTCCAATATTCATGATTTTTCTCCTACTTACTTTTCGACCTTCTTACGGGGGTGACACCTCCAGATTACCCCGGATGTGATTGCTCGGGTTCTCAGTCTTCCTTGGATAAAAAATCCCGACTACCCTTACACCCCACTCTCCGAGCTCCACCTAAATGAGATCGCCACATTGCTTCATGGCTCACCTATGGAATGGAATGGAACGTCTTTTAAAACCAAGCTTCTTTTTCCTCGGCGACTGGTCGTGAGTCGGATTATGTTCATGAATATTTTTCCTGTCATTCACTTCTCCTCTATCCCCTTGACAAGGCCCTCTTTTTTAATACTCTCTTGAGTGGACGGCCTATTGATTTGCCATCCCGCCTCTGTTCTCACATGCTCACCTATTTTGACTTTAGAAAGGATGACAATCTCCCCCATGGTTGTCTCATTCAGCTGCTGCTTTCGGTGTTAGGTATCCCTTTTCCCGATCTTTCTCGTTTATAGCTTGTGCACTCCACCACTTTTGCTCAGATCCAATTACATACTCACTACTTCTCCGTGGATCCCACTGAGCCTCTCGATGAGCCCCTCCCTGAGGTGCCTTTTTTTTAGCCTGAGAGAAGACCGTCTTGCTTCGCCTCGTCCTACCCTGACCCCTCGGGTTCTGGGCTGTCCACACCTCCCGGCACTCCACCTCTTCCTCCGTAGTACTGATGAGACAGATTTTTCGCCTTACCGATCGCTTTGAGCACCTCTATTCCTCTCAGAAGCGCATCTATGCTTCCTAATCTCAGTTGCGTTTGGATATCCTTGCCGGCTTTGAGCATCTTGACTCATGTTTGGCTACTCAGGAGGCTGCGCTTGTTTGATTGCAGCGGCGGTATGCTCGTCAGTCTTCTGGTGATTCCTCTAAGGCCGAGTGATGCCTCTTCTTTGGCCCTTTGTGACAAAAAGGGGGAGACATTTTTTGTTAGAGGGAGCCATACTTTTGTGTTGGGATGTGTTTTGTTCAGGGGGAACTTTTCTTGCGTTGTTCAGGATGAGCTTTGATTGTGTACTATGACTTCATTGGTTTTGTTATCTACTACTGTTCTTGTTATTTCATATCATTGGTGTTGCTATATGCTACTGCTATATGCTATTGTGCATGGTTGTCTCATTTTTGTTATCTCTATTTGTATTTTGTTCGTTTGTACTAACCCTAGTTGCCCAGGCACCACAGCTATAGTATCGACACAATGATTTTCTTGTCCTTGGTCATTTACTTTTTGTATTATTTTTGGTACTCACTAAGTGTAGATTTTTATGTATACGGGTTCTATCTTAGTGGTGTCTGAACTTATGCTTCTCTTGTATTTTTCTTTTTACTTTATGTGGTTTTGTCATAAAATTGCCAAAAGGGGAGATTGTTAGGGTCATTTATGTGTTGGTATATTCTGTAATTATATTTGGTTGTCTATTGATGTCAGGTTGTATTAGTTTGGAGCTTTGCATCAACTTATTGCCGTGGTTGTTCATTCCCAAGTACCTGCACTTGCTACACGCTTGCTGGGCGTTCAAGCCCCGCTTCTAGTACCGTGCCACCCGCTACATGCCTGATATGTGCTCGATCCCAATTTCCAGTGGGCAAGTGCCCGATGTTCGTTCTCTATGTGCTCGAGCGCTAAAACTAGCAGCTTGCCATTTGATGCTCGTTATCCATGTACTCCAGTGCCAAAACCAATAGCTTGCCATTCGATGCTCGCTTTCCATGCGCTTGGGCGCCAAAATTAGTATCCTCCCACTCGAAGCTCGCTTTCTTCTCGCTCGTTCGCTTGGGAGTTTTTCTTTTGAAACCCTAGGTGTGCCCGCCGCACGCTCGAGCTATGCTTGAGCGTCGGGACAATGGTCATATTTTTAAACGAGTTTTTTGAGCCTCTTTATATATTTCTCTTTTATTTCATTTACCCTAACTCTTACTTGTGCATTTGGACTCCCATTTTCACAGCAAAACAAAAATCTTCCTGCTTTAACCTAGCTTGAATTTGAGAAAACCAAAATTACATACTTGTGCTCTTGTGTTAAGGTTTTTCTCACTACTCTAACTTTACTATTGTACCACTTCTTGCCCATTTACTTTCGTTGGCGATGTTGGTAGCGTGAAAAAGGATTTTCGGTGGTGTTTGGTACTTCAAGCGATTCGTGAGGGAAGATTGACGTGAAGACCGGAAGCTGTCCGGTTTCATTGCCATGGGTAAATACAAGGAGTTCATTGGTAGAAATTCCAAGACAGGAGTAAGTCGGCTAAGTTAGCGCGTCAGTACCACCCGGTTTGTAAGTTGATTTTTATAATGCATATCTTCCCTAGCCGTTGAAACCTAGAGGGTTTTACTCAATAGCCGTGGTTATTGAAATTTTTCTTCATCACTAAAAATTCTCTATTTTTGTGATTACTTATTGTTTTACTTTTTATACTTGTTTATATTATTTAGATCTAAATATTCTTTACGTGTATTAAATATTTATATTTGTACTGCTTCTGTAAATTTATCAAATGGTCGGAACTTTTATGTGATTTGGGACAAATAGTTCCCTTCAATCTTGATTCATAAATCCTTAAACTTCCTAACATGCGCAGCGTAGAACTATTTCACACTCCTACATTTTTCGTGATAGGGTGTGTATCCCAACCATAACATCCTTGCCAAAGAAACTAATGGTTTGGGCGGACACTGCACAGCAATGCCTGACGTCACATTGTAGTTTATTTCATACCACATCTATGGTTTGTTTTCCAGCTTAAAAGGACTGTGTGATCTAGTGGAACACAACCTATTTTTATTGATTTGAACTACCATGCACACCTAATTTTGAACCGAATGCATCCATGAGATTGACACAGACAAGCACAGTATTGTTGGCTCATTTATCTCGTTCAGTAAGCTGTGCTCTAGGGAAGGTATTGGGATGTCTTAAAATTTGTTTAAGGAAGAAATATGAACTTCAATCCCTCAACTTTGCACTACATTAGTAACTATAGTTTTCATTAGTAGTTCATTCTTGATGCTTCTTTTTACGAATGCAGATATAATATGTCGTATTCCCTTAACAGCCTTTGTTTTTGAGTTAGGACTTCCCTAGTACTCCCAATCAGGCCATTTAGCAGGATGAATCCTAACTCATTAATTGGAGGACTGATTCAAATTGTGGCATTTCTTGGTTGTTGTTTGAAGCCATACATGTGGGGTTTCTACGCTGATACTACTTGGTTTTCTTGAAGGAAATTCTGCTTGTCAAGCAATTGAGCTGCTCATACAGAAAGGAGTTCCTGAATCCTACATAATTTTTCTCAATCTCATCTCTGTGAGTTGTTCCTGGACGGTTGTTGTGCATATGCTTGCTTTTCTGTACAGTTCTTATGGATACTAATCATTCATAGTCCGTTGAATTCAGGCCCCTGAGGGAGTCCATTGTGTTTGTACACGTTACCCATCCTTGAAAATTGTCACTTCGGAGATTGATGCAGCATTGAATGAGGAGTTTCGTGTCATACCTGGCCTGGGGGAATTTGGTGATCGTTACTTTGGCACTGATGATTGACAATGACGGTTGAAGATTAGAATTTTGACAGTGATTTGTGAAATTTGGTTTTCTGATTATTTTCTCCAACTTTGTCCACTTACATTTTCCTTTTGAAGTTGTGCACCCAATTACCAATTATTAATTCCAAATCTATGGTGTGTGATTTATATGGTATTGTAAAATGCTAAAATATCTGATAGACAGTATATACATGGGGAATATCCCTTTTTGTGTTAAATGATGGCAACTGTTTACATATGTTTCATGTCTTTGCGATCACATTTTATGACCTAATACATTGCGCATCTATCATTCAGTCCGTTAAATAGCTAAAATAAACCAGTGGATAATGAAATACATAACATTATGTGCTATTATATCATCAATGATTTGCATGGGATTCACCAAAGACTAGGTATGACTAGACATTCTAGTTCTTCTAGTTGACATTCAAATGCAAAGCCCCTCAGTTTTTATGAACATAAGGCTGAATTGTACTACTTAAAATGTTGCATTGTAGAAGCAAACAAAAGGAGTTAATTAGTGAAAGAGGTGTAGATAAGGCACCGGAATTTCCCTTTTGTTGATATAGCAAGTCTCTTTGTATTGTAGTCCATAACCATTATGATCTATTAAAGCATGTGATTGTCAATGCAACAAAGGCAACATTATCCCGAGGAGTATGGCAACGTCTCTAGGAAATAAAAATATGGTTTGGTCTTCCTATATCATGTGATTTTGCTTATGGCATCTTACTGATGATATTTTTACTCATAGCTCAAGTCAAAGAACTCTCAAATAATTCAACTCCTCATGCTGGCTTAGTTGGGGAGTTTTCACAATGACCAATATGCCTAAGCTCTGTTATTCATGGTTTGCTTTTGGTTGGGTTTTTGTTAATTTGCTATTCCCGTGTTATTGTGATTGGACTCTATTGTTGCTCCTGTCAGCTTTCAGTTCGGAGAATGCCTAGTCAGTTTGTTTTCAGTCCTAGATCTTGAGGAATTTCTGAGACCGACTTTTAGGAGTCATGCTCTTATACATTCTTTTACCCTTAATATTGTTGGGGTTTGAACAATTTGGATTCATTCAATCCGTTGCAGCGGAAAACTCAAACCCTCCCGTTAGTCGAAAATCAATAATTTAGTGGGTATAAGGAGCAAGAAAATATACAATATTTTTAACGTGAAAATTTTTCACAAATCGAAGAAAAAAATCACGAGACAGACTTCTTGAAAAGGCTTCCATTATGTAAAACCGGTTATAAAAATTTCTAAGACAGAGTATCCGTTATACACTCGAGACAGAGTAAGAAAAATAATATCCAAAGTAAGGAAACTCTCTTTTTCTCTTATCTCATGATTTTTCTTCTCTTTTTCTCACCGATAGTGCCATCTGCTCTTTTTGATTTTACAAGTGTGGCGATAGATAGTAAACGACGAGAGCTCTGTTCTACTCTCCTTTCGCGTTCCACCGTAGCAGCTATTGCCGCTACTATTTTCATCTACCGCAATCGTGGTCGCTGCTGTGCCCGCTTGCCTCTGGACTTGCAGCTCTCACTTTGCTACTTGCTATTCTCTTCGTGTCTGTGTTTGTCACACTCTTGAAGCGCCTGGTATGCTCCTTATAAAGACTTTCGCTCCAAACCCATCTGCTCACCTGACCTGATTCTTGCAGATGATTTGTCATACCAATCTTATCTTTTCCTACGACCTCACCAGTTCCCACGTTTCTTCAAACACGCATGCTCTGTAGATCAACTGCTCTCTGCACAAATAGCACTTACTCTGCATGACAACTACCTGCTCTATAAAATTTACCAACTCTGAAAAGTCAACGCTCTACATAGACAGTTGCCAGCATTCCAGACATTCCATCCTCCTTTCTCAACCGGTCAATATCCCGTTGATTGGCTTCTTCTCTCAACCGATCAACCTCCCGTTGATCACCTTCTGCTACTCAGCCGCCTGCTGGCCGTACTATGGCTATTGCCCATCCAGCAATTGGCACTCTGAC
>JAODPA010098263.1:0-52588 GCA_025585075.1 Nepenthes mirabilis
GAAAGGAAGAAAGAAACGAAAAGGAAGGAAGAAGGAAAGAAGATAGAGGGGAAGGCGCGGTTGGGAGCGGCGAAGAAGGAAGGAAATCGACTCTCACATGAAAACTTGGGCGAAACCCTAACCGATCCTCTTCATTACTTAAGGAGGCAGTAGGGTAAGGGAAAGGGGGACACACGAATTGAAGGGAAACGCTTCCATTGCCGGAAGTAAAGTGAGAAATCGAGGCAAGTAAAATTCCTATCTCGCAAAATAAACTCTTCATTTTTGTTAATGTCGAATCTCTGGTTGCATGCCTTGATTTGGTGAAAAACTGGTGAAAATTTTGGGTTACAAATTTGGGAACCTGAAAACAGCGCCACGGTTCTGTGAAAGAACGACTAACATTCTGGGCTTAATGATGAATTGGGGTTTAGTAATTTGTCTAATGGAGTTATAAAGTATTGTTCCTGATTTTGGGGATTTGCTGCAGTCGTGAGAAATAGAGCACCGTACTCTGTTTCGTCTTCCAACCGGGTCTAGTGACCCGAAGGTGGCAAGAAAAATTAAACCCCATTATTTTGCAAGTAAATCCTTCCCTTCTCATTTTTTATGTTGATTATTTGCTTTCATGTCGTGATTTTGTGCCAATCGATCCAAAATTTGTGGTAAAGTGAGGAATTGGGGAAAACAGGGCCATGGTTGTGTGATGTGGATTTTTAGGGTTTCTTAGTAAGAAAATTAATATATTGATTAAATTATTATATTATTGTTCCCTCTCGCAAACAATCTCCTCCTCCCTAGTGGAATATTATTGTCTAAAATTTTGGGATTTGGCTGAAATTCTGTTTAAGGGAAACTTGGGCAGAACAGAGCATTCGGCTCATTTGAAACAGATTTCAAACTTCACGTTAAATTCGCGATAAAGTGAAGCTACAGAATTGTCTTATTTTCATGTTAAAAGTTTGGATGAACTTACTTAGAGGGAGGCTGGCAAATTGTGAAGAACAGAGCTTCGCAATGTGTATGTGAGCGTGGGCAGTGTGTGTATTGCTGTGTGAGTGTACGTGACCTGGGTGTGTGTTTGTATTGCTATGTGAGTGTGCGTGACCTGGGTGTGTGTGTGTAAGTGTGGGTAGTGGGTGTGCTGCTGTGCTGTGGGTGTACTAGCATTGGGATTGGGGGGCATCCTTCGCCAGAGAGGCGAAGGACCATCCACCGCCGAATCAGGGCCATCTGATTCTCATCAGATGGCACATGCGTGTTTAACGTGTAATATAACGTGGGCCGTTCGATTTTAAATTTAATCGGACAGCCCACGCGCATTTAATCCGTGTTATAACTTAAGCGGTTCGAGTTTAAATTTAATCGGACAATATCAGAATATAAGATCATGGCCGTCCGATTTTAAATTTAATCGGACAGCCCATTCGTGTTTAACGCGTGATGTAACTTAAGTTGTCCGATTTTAAATTTAAACGGACAGCTGAGATTAAATATAACCGTACAAAAGCTCGGCCGTCCGTTTTGTATAATCTGACGGCCTATATTAGTCACACAAGTGATAAGATTGTGGCCGTCCGATTAGTATAATCTGACGACTGGAAATGTAAGTGAATGAAACCCTAGATTTAAATGCTAAGGAAGAAAGAGGACCGCCGTCTTTCTCTTGAAGCTTCATCTGCTCGCCTCTCTTCTCTCCACTCTCTCCTCTCCTCTCCACGATCTCTTCTCCTCTCCTCGCCAAATTCGATCTGTTCATTGGTGAAAGAAGGAAGCGAATCAACGTTTCTCTCGAAGTTACATCTTCTGCTCTGCTGTCTTCTCTCCGTTTTCTTCGTCGATGGACCCAAAACCCTAGAAATCTCAAGAGCATTCCCATCAAAACCCTAGAAATTTGTAGTATAATTCTCTCAATGCTTCTTGTGATCAAATAACTGGTCATTGGTGATTTTTCTTCATTTGTGATCAAGTTGATCTGTTCTTAAAAAAATGATTTTTCTTCATTTTGGACCCCTCATTGGTGAGGTTTTGAATTTTTTATTTTTAAAATTTCAATCTTTGTTTGTATCTTTGTTTCAGCTCTCACAACTATAAAGAGCATCAATTGCTTAATTGTGGTGGTGTCTGTTCATAATGAGAACTGATTGGCCATATTTTTATGTTTGGATCCTTAATCTAATTCGCTTTTTTTACGATCAGTTAACAATTGATTTTGTTTGAATGTTCTGAGTTAATTAGCTCAAGTTTTGTGATTGGAAATTAATAATTATACACTTTATAAATTGTTTCGCAACGGTGAGCTTGAGATTTCCAATAGATCACATTGTTAAACACCCTTTGAAGTACAGGAAAAGGTGGAGTATGTCTGACTCCCTCTAGATATTACGATAGGCCGCCTTTTGTAATAATTGTTAGTTTGCCATGCTGCAACTTTTATTGCTATTACATTCTTTTCTCAGTACCTGCAGGGCAATGCAAGATGTAAAATTAATTTAGTGAAGGAAATGGTAATGCCAAAAAGGCCATTCCTGAAATTTTGATCTATTATGCAATAGGCAAGTTGGTACATTTTCTTTTTCGGAAGATGGAGGTGCTATAATCAAATTTTCACCTGTTCCAACTACTGAACTACCCAGAGAGAGAGAGAGACATTGAATAGAAAAAGCAATAGAAATCAAATATAATATAGCAGAGTATGAACTATACATTGTTCTGCACCATAGTTTTGCAGATTGTGGTGAAATATAATATGTTGTTCACAAGCGGAATAAAGCAGACTATAAACTTCAAAAAACGAAAAAACCGAACATAGTAGTAGTCAAATACTAAACACACCAACAATGCCAACTAAACCCTAATTAACAACATCACCGCAACAAAATAAATAAAGACATACCACAAAATCAAAATGAGAACAGAGAGAATCAAAAACCGAAGCCAAAGCCGTGTTCGTAACACCACAAAACAGAAGCCGAAAACGAAATCTTCGATTTATGTGTTCATGTTCACAAAACTGAAGCCGACAACGGAACTTCGACGTTTGAGAGAAACATTGAGCCAGCACGGGATCGAAAATGGGAATACATACCCGAAATATATGTTTTTGTGCAGATGATTTCCATGGAAATATTTGATGTCCAGATCAATTTCCATAGAAATACAGCATTCTCAAAAAACAGAAAACCTTGATTAAATACAACTGTGGAAAAGTTCCGTGGTTTGACCAAAAATCCATCCATGGCTAGGGTTAGCAGCGGCGTCGGCCATGGCATAGACTGACGACAGCGATTTAGATTGCGGTGGCGTCGTACGGTCACGGCGATACTCCCTTTGATAGCAATTAATGATGGCGACGGAAACAGTAACAGTAGCCCGGCTGTTTTCCGTAAATGTAGCTTCTCTTTTGAATATGAAGATGGAGAGGAGAGGAGAGCAGGAGAGGAGAGGAGGAGAGGAGATGAAGAAAATGAAAATGGCGGTCGTTTTTCGTCTCTCAGTTCAAAATATTAGGGCTAATGTGCACTAAATTCGTAGCTGTCGGATCGGGAGTAACGGACGACCAGGATCTTGTCATCTAAGATTTAATTTTGGCCGTCTGATTCGGCGGTGGACAGTCCTTCGCCTCTCTGACGATGGACGGCCCCCGAATCCATCGATCTAGAGAGAGAAAAGAAGAACGGTAATTACCACCGAAGCTTATTGTCGGTCTTGAATGAATTTGGAGACCCTAATCTAATGGTGAAGTTAAACAGCTGCTATTCGCGGTCTGTGAAGATGAAGGCGGTGGCAGATGCCAAAAGCAAGACAGACTTGATCATTAGAGTTGGTGGGTCCAAGTCCACTTTCATGGGCTTTCGAATGAATTGCATTATGAAATGAATCTATAGATTTTTTTTTTTAATAGATTATATTGGCAACTCAACGGTGCTCCTCTCTGCCCTTCTCCGCCTTGGAGGATAGATAAATAAAGATGAATGCTACTCGTTCTCACTACGAGCAAGAAGAAGCTGAAGAAGACGGAGAGGTCTTTCTTGATGAGTCAGACATCATCCAAGAGATCCCTATCGACGAGGAAGGTGCCCCCCTTTCTATTTCCCTTTGTCGATGCTATCTTTCATCTCATCGAATTGCAAAAAATTACGCACACATGCATTCTCCCTCGCATTTTCTTATTTATTATCTTCTTGTGCAATCAGAGCTTCCTGATGCCGAAGATGGACTGGTTTCCGATGGTGATGACGTTGGTATGATTACTTCTTTAGAAATTCTTCTTTTTATATTTTTATTTTTTCTTACATCTATGTTGAATTGTGCATTTTCTTTGGCAGTTGGAGGACCTGATGATTCCATTCACATTTTCACTGGTCATTCTGGTAAAAAGAGAACCCTTTCTTGAATAAATGCTTATCATATAAGCTTTCTTTGTTCATTTTATTTGTGCTTTTAGCAGCTGGTTTTGATTTTGGTTCTGATTCTAACTGGTTAATTCAATTAAATGTTTTTAGGTGCAAGTTGATTGGGCTGGAGTGGTTCTTTACTTAGGGTTTTACACCTCATTGTTGACCCATTTGTTAACATCCTGAATTTTGGATAATTAGATGGAATATAATATAGATGCAAAGATATCTCAACTTAGGAAAACATTGCGATCAGTAGTGTAATATCATCAATACTTTATGCATTCTTGTAAAATGTTGAAAGAATGAAAGATCATCATTTTATGTATTCTTGTAAAATGTTGAAAGAATGAAATATCCAAAGCCTAGGATCGAAGCTGTTGTTCTTTGTGTTGGTCTCTGTCAGACGGAGTCATGGTGCCTTCGGGCTCTCCTTTTGACTTCTTTGGGGGTTCCATTTTCATTCTTAAGGAAGGAATGGTTGATGGGTTGGCGCCTTTCTCCATCCTTTTAGCCCTGCTCTTCCAGAGCCCCATAAAGTTTGGGCAAAATGTGAATTTAGATGTCCTGGGAGAAGCATGTTTTACTGATAACATGGGTTATTATTGTGAAGACAAGAAATATGATCTATAACATTGTATTTCTTATCAGTTTTATGATATTATATGATGTAGGTTGTCATTGTTCTCGACATCTATTGTTTTGGGGAGCATAATTAGTTACCTGAAGTACCCTTCTCGAGCACTTGATATTTTGGCATGGGTTTGGCACTTGTCTCCAAGTCAGTTGAGAATTCTAGGAAAACTTTGGTAAATAGTTAACTACAACGTACATCTATTTATTTGCCAAAGTCAAAATTACATAATAAGGGAATGAAGTCCTCATACAACATGATAATATCGTGTTGTATAGTAGTGGTGGTGTAAGCTTGCTAGGCCACAGTCGTGCGCGGTTGCACCAAAGTTATATGATATAAATGGATGTGCTCAATAGTCCTTTTATTCTTGGACAGGGTTACGTTGAAGAGTACTCTCGTTCTTAACTTGCATAGTTAGGCCAAGCATGTAGATCATAAAATGAAACATCAGTTGATATATGTTGGTATTTGCCTATTGATATCGATATTTTCTAATATTATGAAAAAATCACAATATAGTGTTATCAATAATATATTAGTCAATATTTGCTTGCCAAATTACGATTTACAAAAAAAATACTTCCAATATATCTAATAATAATATATATTGTCCAATATGTCTGATACTGATGTGATTGTAGTCATGAATACAAATATTTGCCAAATGATACTTATTAGCTAATATTTATTGTGTGAGCTTCTCAATATTGCAATAATATTACAATATATTTCCGTATTGGCCGATGTGGCATTATTAATTTATGATTTTAGAAATGTTTTTGTTTGATATATTTGTTGTTGAATCAATATTTTCATTCATGGTTGCGATCGATACCAATACTGATAGTTTCATCTATGACCTACCTAGCTATATTAGTGCCCCTCATCTTGCTTGGGTAGGGAGAGGAGATTTATTCAAAATAGATAGTTGTTTTAAAAGGAAAAGGAAGCTCCAGAAGCCTTGATCAAAATGGGGCTAACCATTCGACTTTGGGCCTCCCATTGCCATTTCCTCTCTCCAGTTATAGAACTCATTAAGGACAAGGTATTTTCATAGATCCCTAGAATTTTTTAGTAATTAAATGTTGTGTTATTCATATTCACCCTTGGGGACCAATTTTGGAGCAGTTTTGTGTAATGATACCAATCAGCAAAAAAGCATTTGCGTTTGGTAGTGTTGTACATGTTGTTCGCCCTGGTTCAAGCCTTTTTTTTGTTTAGTTCATGCATCTCCATATCTTTGTTTTTTTGCTTATGGCTTTTATTTTATGTTTTTCCATTTTGAAATTTATGCCTTCCATTCCATCATCTACTTATCATATATTTCAATTTCCTTCCTTGAAGCAAAGTTGGGCCCTTGTAAGGATGGACTATGAATTTTCTCTTGTTTTATAAAATTTATTATTTCCTTTCCATGTTCTACACAAGACATTGCATATTTAATTTAAACTCCAAAAGCAAAGCTTTTTATCTTAAGTTTTGGTGGTTTAAACCGGTGGCTCCATCAAACAAGATGGCTGTTTTATTTCTAAATATTTTGGAAGTATTGTCCCTCCAAATATTTTTTGCAACTCTTCCACTGACTTCTTTGAACAAACAAATAAATATTGGAAACTATCTCCAATTTTCCTTCAATTGTTACTCCTATTACCATTCCTGAAAGAAACAAGCTTTGTAGTATTTGTGATTTGGGCATGGTGTGCTCAACTTTTATTTTCATCTTTTCTTTAACTAATATTTTTTATATTTCTTATTGCTTGTTGTCACATAAAACATTTGTCATCCCAACTTTATTTCTCATTGATGGGGATGTTTTTTTGGATTTATATTTCTTGCAGGGAGCATTTGATGTTTGAAGAAAAGAAGAAATTCTACCACCTAAGTTATCTGACTCATCACACAGTGCTTATGCACACCCACATGATATTGCAAATGGAAAAACCTCGGTAATGGAAAAAAAAATCTCAAAAAATGGAAAGAATTCATGATTTTTTAGTATGATGAAGGGGAATAAAATATGAAAAAAAATGTGCAAAAGATATAAGGAAAGTGTTAGGAATTCATAACAGCAAGTTAGTATGACATGGGAGATAGGAAGAAAAAGGTGAACCAATCCATGAAACGTATTGAAAGCATGAAATAAGAAATCAAATTCTAGGGTATGCCACACCAAATCAGCAGGGTATTGAGAGTTGTGAATGAGATTGTAGTTGCCTTGCTCCTCAAGGATGACTAGCCCCATGTAGCGAGATTCTTCTCTCTCGCTTGCGTTCAACAACACCTCGCTTTGCTGTTGCTTTTCTCTTCTCTCTCGAAGTCTCAGTGTTTTTGAAATAAAAAGAACAAAAGCAGACAATATAAATGAAATAGGAAGGGGCTCTTATAAAATTTTATGAATTATTAAACGACACTTTTTTTTTAAAAAAAAATTTGTATTATGAGCCCCATTGTTTTTAAAATTTACAAAATTATTTAATGTGTCCAAAACGTGTCAAAATAAAAAAAAAAATAACAGAATTCGACACATTATCGGATACTAACTTTTTTTCTTGGGAGAGTGTCCATGCTTCTTAGATCTCAAGGAAATGGTTCAAGTGTGTTTCCCCAAGGTAACTTACTAACTTTACATTATATCAATATCAACAAAGTCTTAAATCCCATTAAATTGAGTCAGCTATATGAATCGTCCAAGAGTAATAGCTGCTGCTAGTCTCCTTGGTTTAGCACAACATCCTTCTAGAGCAATGCAATTTCTAATCCTTCTTATTACCTCACTCTAAGTTTATTTAAAGGTATTGTTTTTGTCTTTTGACTTTGGTTAGATCATATTTTCTCACTCGTTCTTTTTGGCCCATGTTTTAAGTGTTGAACCATTTTAAACATCCTTTCATCATCCTTATTTTAAAGGTGCAACTTCTAATTTCTAAGATACGCTCTTGCAGTTCCTTTTTATTTTGGATTTTAACTATCTTAACATTTTCAACCTCACAACACCTTTCGGGCTTTTTTTAATTAGTCTACTTTTTGATCCAATAGAAGCATGGATGGTTGAATAATGATCATATGAAGTGTTCCTTCTAATCTTATAGGTTCACATTTGACCCTGCAAAGCTATGGTCACCTTTGACACTATGGTCACATTTGATATACTGTCTGGTTATTATTTATCATCTCAACACGTGGAGCACCGTTGCTCTCAATTATCATCAAGGACTCACCAGCCCATTGGTGTACACTACTTTTGTCCATTGTAGTGTCCCCAATACTCAAGCTGTCTAGCCTATGTCCAATGGTGGTTTTGACACTCATGAAGGCAACCGTTTTGTGATGCATCTGGGTCACCCGTGCATGGTAGCATGTACTTACCACCATATCTCGACAAGTACCATGCTAAGCAATCTTGATCTTAATCCCATGTAGCACGGTGTCATCCTGTTCCTTTTTTATAGTAAAAAAGTGTACTTTGCTTAAGACACCTACCTTTGCATATTGCTTGGAATGCCATCCCTGCATGCATTTCATATGGTTTTTTATCCCAAATGCATAGCGAGGCTCTAAACCCCCAACCAGAGCACTTTCTGCACTATTATGTCTAACTGTCCTTGCTGGATACTGTCTAATCCACACCAAAACTCGTGGCGTTTCTAGGATGTCATTTGCTTTGCCCTAGGGCCCTCACTTAGTGATATCTTGTGTGATGTGCACTGCGACATGTTGAGGGTGGTGGAGTGCTAAAGACTAACTCCCCCTACATGGGATTCTAGTCCTTTTTGGGGATTTACAAGAGCAGACATTGAAAGCCCCAAGGTCTATCACGATGGCATATCTCTATTAAATGAGCAAGCACTTGGAAGTGACTTTGTTGCGATTCCACTTTCCCTTTAGGACTCATTTCAGTCCCAATAGTGCTTGGGAAAATTGATTGTCGAATAACTTTTTTATCCTTTATTACTGTGGGAACTTGCACTGTTGTCGAAGCACACTAAGAGTGTCAATGCCCATGTTGATAACTCATAACCTAGCCACCCATGTCATCACCGCATCAATTGATTCACAGGCACACCTTCGAGTGCTTCTTTGGACTTATGCCATATGGAACTATTTTAATGTCTTGTCTTATCCCCTGCTTGATTCCCAAACCCTAACATCCTTCCTTGCATGTCATGTTGATGCCCTTGTTGACTTATCTGTTGGCATTGATTGTGTTTACATCCACCCCGTTACTTGTTAATATTTCTAGGAAGTTCTTTGAAGTAACTCTGTGACCCAATTGTACCGTTGTGTAGTGATCCAGATATTTTTCAGTAGAATTTGTTCACATATTGACATAGCTCGTAGCTTAACCCCAAGACTTGGCCAAGAACAGGATGCTGATCACTTGTAATACCTTGGAAATGTATGTTGCATCTGAGAACGCATGTATTAAAAAATTTGTGACCACAAAGGGATGCCGACCCCAAGACTTGGCCAAGAACAAGATGCCGATCACTTGGAACACCTTGGAAATGTCTGTTGCATCTAAGAACCCATGTATTCAAACTCTTGTGATCACAAAAGGATGATGCCCCTAGAACAAAGCCTCTCAAATCTATTTAGGTTTTATAGTTCTTAAGTCCTTGTTTGCTTTCTTGTGGACACCAGCTCCCTAGTCGAAATGCATCATTCCCGCCCTCTGACAACAAGCTGGCTTCCATCTGGAAAGAACTACTTTTCATTGATGAAAATCATAAACTTTGGTTGAACCCAAAAGCATATCAGGCCATCATGCCCATGAGGTATCCACTTCCTCGAAAGAGGTCACAAAGATACGCTCCTCCCTGGGATGCATCTCCGATGCTCCTCTCTAAGATATATCTTCATTGCTACTCAATGGCTGGCATCTTTCTTCCATTTGTTTTGTTGACGTAATAACAAGCTCTGATGTTTGCTTAAGTGGAGTCCTTTACTTATTGGGGTCCAAATCTTGTCCGCATAACACAATCCATGTCCCTTTTCGCTCACATTGATGGAGTAGGCTTGTGGACTACCAGCCATTAAGGTCTTAATAATTGTTATGTCTTCAAAGTCAGGCAAAACATTTGCTAGGACGATCTTCCCTTCCCACTGAACATTATGCTGGATGATCCTTTATGAAGGCTTCCATATTGAACTCAAGTGCCTCTTTACACAAGCTGTTTTATCCCACAAAGTGCATTAATTGATGCCGCTTGTGCACGGTCAACCTTGACACAGTTATCCACTAATGATATTGTTCCTACAACAGCCCACCCTACTCAATTGACACATTCACCATTACAAAATACTTCACATGAAGTTTTTTGATTCTCAATATCATGCTACCATTGATTGTGGATAGCTCTGAAAACTAGCACTTGTGAATGTGTCACTTCTAGTTCATCAAACATGACAAAGTTGTACATTAATGTTGCATCTAACTCTTTGGCATAAACTTTCTATTAAAAAGGTTCATACGAACTCTATTCAACATTTAGTCAAATGGCACGCTAGTTCATCAATGACTAGTAGGCAGAGATTGAGTGTTTGGCATTGATGTTCAATTGTCTAAAAGCACTTTCAAAACTCAATTTTCAAACAAAGAGGCTAGTTTGGCTGTAATAGAAAACTGATTTTGGCAAAATGATAGCAAAAGTTGCCCAAATGTATTTTAAAAGGGAGAGCTGGCACCTGCTTTTTTTTAAAAAAATCAGATTTTCAGTTAACCAGGAATCATATCCATAGCATTTCACTGGACAAAAAACCATCACTTTTAATCTTATATCCATCATTGCCACTATGAAGGATATATTTTCTAGAAACCTACTCTCTTTATCATTTTGCTGTCACAAAGAGACCTCACCGCATAACCATATGGTTTCGTTCCTCACGCAGGGAATGGTATATTGGGATTTGAACATTATTTTTGCTTGGAATTTGAAGAAGCCTCTCTTGAGAACACATATTTTTAGTTATCCAATTATAAATCATTCAAGAAGAAAGAACTTTTGAGGGGGCATTTGACGCAGATCATCAAGCCATCAAACCATGATTTGATGGGATGGCTGAATTTCAGCCGCAACCTTCCAGTTTATCTTTGATCAAAGATAATGGCATTGCGGTTTCTTAATCAATCCCAAATTTGTGTATTCTTCTTGAATCACAGATTTGATGTTTTGGTTATGTTGGAGCATCAGTTTTTACTTGTTTTTTTGTTGGTTCCATGCATATGGAATTGGCTTGTTAACTGAATTGCGCGTGGTTTGAATTGAAGTTTTGGACTGCTTGAATATGCTCTTATGACTGTGTTTGTGAGAGATTCTCTATGGTTGAATTTGTTATTCTGAAATTTATTTGCTAAGGAATTTTTGCTTGTTTGATGGATATTAATTCATATACTATATTGTTATCTCATTTACTAAAAGTGTATATATCTCTAATATAAATTATTTAGTGTTTTTATTTGTGGTAATCACGTGAAATTTTGGATGAGTGCTATCAAGAGGTTACACTTGCTATCATTTTACGGTGTTGATGAATTATTTAATTGAGATATAATTTTATACTAGTTATTTAAATGAGATATTAATCCTGATTATAAGAGAACTTTACCATGGTTTAGCATGCTGGGATGGTAGAGTATTAGAGTGAAAACTGGTAGAGTATTAGAGTGGGATAACTCTAATGAAACACTAATTAAGAATGTACTTCTTGATTATATTGCTGCTAGTTTTGTGCAAGCTATAAATTAAGTTTAGTTAGAATCATTGATGAAAATATTGGGATCAGTGTTAGTATTAGTATTGGTGACAACTATATTGGTATCAAGCATATCGAACAATACGTATAGATGTCAGATATATCTTGAAAGTAAAAAAAAATTTCATAAATTATAAACTATTAGGTAAATATTGGTCATACTGACTGGTATATTGGCTAAATATCGGGTATATCGGCGACATGTTGCGATTTCATCTTGATATTGTGGAGCTAAAATTGATATATATTGGTTGATATATTAGTTATCGGCTAATATTTCCTTTCATGTTAGCACCTGTGCTGTTTAACTTGCAAGTCACTCTAAAACTAAGGAAAATATTAGTCTTAAACCTCATATTTGTATAAACATATTTTAAGTTGATTATGTCAGTTTAAATTTTGAGTGTAACGAGAAGTATGTGTGTGTAATTGTTCCACATAGTAAATGTTATCTTAAAATGAAAAGAGGATCTTATGTAGAAAGATGAACACTATTTATGACCTTTTCAATCATTTTACACCCTCAAAAGCAATTTAAATAGTAATTTTAACTATCACTTGCCAAATTCCAGCCAACAACACATTTACTGCACAACACAACAAATTCATTAGCATTGCCAAACAGACTCATTATTTCCAAGTACAATTTTGCTTCTCAAGCATCATGGATCAAAATCCAAAGACATTCCTACATCAAACCCAACATGGAGGCTAATTGAGTTCAAATGTTGATCTCAAGACACATAGCCTCACAGAAGCTATCTTCGATCCAATGTCTCAAAGGAAGCTCCCTCAATCTTGGACAAGATCAACAAATGTTGAGCTCTGTCATTTGTTACTAATAACATCCTATAACCTAATCCCATGCAACCAAGTGATGAACAAAACTAGCAGTTGACTTTATTCTAACACGAATATGTTAGTGTCTTGCTTTAATGCACAGTAAAATGACCGTGGGTTGCCATGATTTCTCTGATCAAGGCTACCCTATTTAGCCGGGATCCAAAAGTATTTTCTAAGATAGTTAGAGACATGAAGCTAGCAAATTAAACCCCCCTCAATGAATATCGCATTATCCGTTTTGAGTCGCTTGCACTTCTAAGTCTGACTTATTGTCGAGTCAGTGCTTGCACATCGATAAGTTTTCTTACCTTACCCATCACTTGGTCACATTAGGTCATTTTTAGCACCTTGACACATGGAGCACCCTTGCTTGTAATCACCACAAGGGACTTACTGGCACATTAGTGTACACCACTTGTCCATAACGTCCTTGTCATTTAGACTCTCTTGCCCTCTGTTCGGTAGGTATCCTAACATGCTAAGGCAAGTGCTTCGTGACACATTTAGATCACCCAAACGTGATAGCATGAACCCACCATTACATCTCAACAAGTAACGTACTCGGCAACCTCAATCTTAGTTCCACATAGCACAGTGTTGTCTTTTTCCGTGCTTATAGCATCTCAAGTATGGATGAAAATATTAATATTGATATCGGTCGTGGCCATATTTGTGTCAGATATGTAGGACAATGTTTATAGGTATTATATGTATTAGAATAAAAATTTCTTTTGAGAATTATCATTTTCCGTGCATATTTTGGTTGTATTGTACTTATGGTAACATATCACTATTTTTCTGTGGTATTAGGGGGGCCAATGTCGTTATATATATGTACATGTATCGGATATTGGCCAACATTTTCATCTATAATTGTGAGCATTTAAATGCCTTGAGGCATCCAGCTGGCCTAGAAGATCATCTTTGTCTACTATTATGTAGGTTTCTAATCTCAAACACATAGCAAGGGTCTGAACCTCCATTCTGAAGCGGTATTATTGAGCATTCAACCTTTGCTAGATGGTGTGTACTCAGCACTTGGCCTCATATTGACTCCAGGATGCCCTCCAACATGTCCTAGAGCTCATCGACCATCACTGAATAGCTCACTTAGGTTATATCTAGTGCCATGATGCACTATGGGATCCAAGGGTGGTAAAGAGCTGAGCAACAACTTCCCCCCTATAGAGGACTCTAAATCTGCTGGCGTCTTGGGATTCCAACGAGTAGACAATGAAATGGCTCAGTTATTAGTTATTAGATAGCTTTCATTGTTAACCAAGCAAGCGATCAATTTTAGTCCTCTTGGTGTTCAAAAAAATATGTTGTTGATCAAGAACTCATTCACCTCTATCACCTTGGGGACACTCCTGGCGGTGTCATTGCCACACATTGACAGTGTTGATGCCTATTTTGACAACCTGTGTTTTGGTCACCCACATCATTGCCACGTTGATGCTGATGCCTATTTCAATGGCCAATATTGTTATATATACGTACGTAAGTACGTATGTATGCATATATTAATATTCATATGTTCTCTACCAGCTCATTCCTTTTGTAACACCTACTATAGGACTTTCATTGGCTTCTGATCATTAACCTTTTCTAATGGAAACCAGGTGTAGTTCCTTTTTATTTACCTACATCATTAGCCATTTCTTCAGTGTTAAGTGCTCTACCATGAAACCAAACTGGTCTTTAGACACAATTGTTTATCGTAAGGTTCTCGTATTAGTCATTGTTCGATTACTCTTTCCTAAAGATTCATTGCATGAGAAAAGGACAAATTTGAATAGTTATCATATTTTTATACCTAGGTAAAAAGTGCTTCTCTTGAACTTATGTTATTTGTTACTCTTAAATATATCAAATAAGCTAGTTGACTAAACCACCACACGGTCATCGAATTATTTCCAACCTTAAATAAGGTAAGCTAGTTGCTCTTGTCATTTCACGATTTTTCATCTGTTTAACTGTATATTTGACTTGTTGAGCACTGATTTTACTGAACTCTAATGATATTTACACTCTCTTCCTTCTAGATTTAGGCCTTATATTTTATTTCTACTGAATAGCGTATTTATTTCTGGGGTCTTTCTCTTATGACTTCTTTTACTTGTCCTGGATTACCTTCACCTTTTCAGCATCTAATATTATCTAGATCTCTACTCCTTTCTCTTGTCCTGCCTAGTTTTGTATATTTATTTCTCCTTGTCTTCTGTTCACAAACCGGTTTCTTTTCTAGACTTTTTGCCTCTTTGTATTTCAAAGTTTTCATTACTCCAAATAAGTTGCCAGGTCTTTTAACATAATTTTTGTCTTCCACACCTTTTTTGACATTCTCATCCCACTACCAAAGTTTCTAGGCATTTATACTTTCTTTTTTAGATTATTCTAGACTTCCTTTGTTATATACTTAATATGACTAGTCATCTAGTTTCATACTTATTTATGTCTAAACTCTAAACTGTCATTGACTACCCAAAAGTAGAAAAGAAACTCTACATAATTTGTAAAATGTGAACTACAATCAAGCATTTATTCTTGTACTTTAGGTGGATTTATATTCTTTGAATGAGATAGCCATGGTGACAAAGACTGATAGTCTCTTCATTCTGTTTCATTTGAGCTTTTAGATAAATATTGTCAAGTCATGTTACTCCATGGCTCATTGGCTACTCGTGTTTGAGATGCTTTTTACTGTTAGGTTCAGCATAAGTTATTGCAATATATGAATGATGTTTCTTGAGGGTGCTAAGGAGTGAGGGTGAGTATGGATAGGGTGTTCTTGCATTATGACATGTAGATGCGAAGGCTTCATTGTCACTTGCCACTTATTGCTCCCTCTGCATATATAATGTAATTTATGTTTTTGAGAGAGAGATGTTCAAAAGAAAATATTGCTTGTAGTAATTGTTCCTTTCTTTTCCTGGGTATAGGTGAGCTTTACTCTCTTGCATGCAGTCCAATAGATGCAACATTAGTGGCAACTGGGGGTGGTGATGACAGAGGATTTATGTGGAAGATCGGCAAAGGAGATTGGGCATTTGAGCTCACAGGTATAAATTCAGTTGTCTATACCAGGCATTTTCCTCGTGCCTTATATTATGTTGCTTTTGCTTGTCTTTTCTCAATGCTGAATCTAACTATAGTCAATTAGTTGTTGAAATAATGTGTCACCTGGACCTGCAGTTATTTGTATGCTTGTGCTTATGCAGGTCATACAGATTCTGTGTCTTGTTTAGCTTTTAGTGCTGATGGGCAGCTTCTTGCATCTGCTAGCTTTGATGGTTTAGTGAATATCTGGGATGTATCGTCAGGCAACCTGAGGCACACGCTTGAGGGACCTGAAGAGGGCATTGAGGTATTTTTTTTCTGGACTTATAATGAGTCATTCATCAAATGCCCATGTTTAGGGATTAATAATGAGCCAGCTTGCTGGTCAGTGGGTCAAGTGGCATCCAAGAGGACACCTGGTCTTGGCAGGTTCAGATGATTACACTGTTTGGATGTTTAATGCAGAGAAAGGTGTTTGCCTTAATGTGTTTAGAGGTCATGGTGAGAGTGTGACCTGTGGTGATTTCACTCCTGACGGTAATTCTTTTCTCCTATGCAATGAATGTGATTATAGCCTTTTTGTTTTGTTTGCCCATTATTAATGTCTGTAGTTGCTTTTAGTATGCTGAATTGTCTAGTATTTCTTGCCTATTCTTTCTAAGTATGCACAGAAAAACTGAGCATGAATTTTTTCCTTTTTCTGTTATTCTAGGCAAAATAATCTGTACTGGCTCAGATGACGCAACTCTGAGGATCTGGAATCCCAAAAGTGGTGAGAACATTCATGTTGTAAGAGGTATGCCCTGATTATGTTTTCAGTTCTCCCCCACTTCATAAATGCATGTTTGAAGTTAAATTACTCAAGATCTGATCTGGCATCTCATGTTCACATACCTAAGGTTTTGGAGCGAAATCTCGGTTCTTAAGCACATGATTGAAATTTGATGAGAAAATTGAAAGCTAAGATGCTAATATACTGACAGATTTGTCTCAATTCTGCAGAAATGGCATGTTACGTGTTATTCATTAAAGTTAGTCTGTATCTGGAGAGGATGAACTACCCAAGAAATACATCGTGTTCTGTTAGCGGCAACTAAATTTCTAGTAATTGCTGTAAACCCTTTGCGGACAATATCTTTCTGGGAGCTAAAATTCATGCTACTTGATTTTTACCTTACCATTAAATCTGTTTTTTCAGTACAAGTGTACTAGAGCTGACTTTTGCCATTCTTAAAAAGGTGAGTGAGGAAGCACTTCTAGAGGTTTCCTGTTGTATGGTGAAATCAAAAAAGTGTTCTCTAGGAAGAAAGCATGAAATGGCAAGGGGGATTGGGATAAAGAATTTGCATATATTGGGCTAGGCCGCTATTTTGAATAATTTGTTGTCTTTGACTTTCCAAGCTTAATCCCATATGGTTTGAATTGTGTCATGCTGTTTATATGGAGAGCTGCTTTTCAAAATATTATGAAACTATGGCCTGGTGTACTTTTAATTGAGCTGCTAAATCTCAGAGATAAAGCCAAAGGTCTCAGTTGTTAAGAGTGGAAAATCATCTAGAAGCACTCCAAGAGTGATTCTTGCAGCATAACTTCATTTGATTCTTGTTGCCAGTGAGAAACGTTGGCTAAAAAGGATTATCTCACTGGATGAAACCTGTATTATATTGTCATCACGATGGATTAAAGCTACAATGCTTTAGGAGAGCCTCTTGCATGGGGACAAGAAGTGAATTGGATTAACATGACATTGGTTGGTGTTGGTATGATATGTTGTTTAAAAAGGCTACCTGGCATGTTTGAGCTGTTGTCTACCATCTTTTATGGAAAGTATTAGAATTATTTTTTAGAGAAGAAAGCATTGAAAATAGAAGCTGAGGGTTTACTGCGAAATAAAATTAAATGAATCAAATTTGATAATTTTGCTCAGATACAGCAGTTAAAGGATAGGATTCCCATAAAAATAGGGACTTATGCCAACAAAAATAAGTCCTAGCTTGTATTCTAAATAAGTTAGTTACCCTTAGCTGTTATTTATATTCGAAAACAAAGGGTAGCCTGCCTATGAATTTAAGCTTCAATCCCTTCTAGTTCCACCTCCCTTACCAAAATTGGGTAAAAAATATGAGCTCCAATTTGCTTGTACTCTGGGAGTTTTACTCAATGATAATAATGGCCTTTGCATTGATCGTTTACCTAGCCAAGAAAATGTTTCAAGTTGAGCAAAAGGCAAACAAAAGTGGGGGATAAAGAAACAGCATTGTAGCAAGAATATGAGTCTAGTTTGTAGGTGGAATGTTCTGTGGGTTCTAAAATCAAACCAAATAAAACTGAGCATTTTCTCAATAAGTTGGGTCAACTTCACTGATTACTGACAGCCGTTCAAGTCTTTATAGGCCGTTTCTTATTCCAGCTCCAAATAGCAAGATTATATGTGATGATTTTTCTCAAACTTTCCTTTGGCTTTCCTTAAACCTTTGGTATGACCTCTTGCATCCTCTTATATCTCATGGAGCGTTAAATGGTCCTCTCTTCACATGACCAAATTTTCTCAATGCTTGAAACTTCTTTGAATGAACTTGGTTTAGTATTAGCCATGCATGGTTTTCTAATAATAGGATCCGGTTGTAGAGGTTATGGCTTACCTTCGTAAGTTCAAGGGGTTGGTTGGTTGTGATTAATAATTGATGATTTAAGAGATAAGAACATGTTGTAGAACAATATGTTCTCCCCCAATTATATGCTACTACAGCAGACGTTTCAGAAATTTCATTCTAACACAAATTATCTTATCAGAAAGAAATTATTTGTCTGCTATTTTGAATGCTAATACAATTATGTGAACGGTATAAGATTGATGAAGTGATAGGGCAAAGGAAAATGTGCAATGATATGCGTACTGACATATTAGAATTCGTAGAAATGTAAGGAACACCTTTCTTTCTATTTACTATTGGTTAGATAAGTGAAACTGTCTTTAATTCATACTTTAATCAGAAGAGGTTTTTTTTCCCTATTTTGACAGATGAATTGCAGAGGGGGAGATGGTGGGAGGGAAGTTGGATTGGACAGGTGAATGGCCAAATATAAAGTTACCTTGTTCCCAAATAATTAAAAAGTTAATGGTGTATCTGCCCAGGAAGATTGCTCTGTGCTTACATCATTCTTATTGTGGGAAGATAGATGGGAGAAATACATTAGATTAGAAAAGTTTCCTAATCGCAAAGACTAATTTTGATAATCTAAAGAATTAGATTGGTTTGCTGGAGTCATCTCTTTCTAAACTCCCGCTTTTGCTTGGATTAAAATGCAGGGAGAGAGAGAGAGAGGGAACTTGCACTTGTTGAATGAAAGAGGGGAAACTTGGTTTTTTTTTTTGGGGGGGGGGGGGAGGGGAAGAAAAACTGTAATTGAGCAAGTGGAAAGCTTAGGCATAAAGAAAAAAAATTAGTTTGCTTGATTTCTGTTCTTCGACTCTAATTTAGTAAAAATAAGCTCAATGGGATGTATGGGAAATTATATTTCCTTTCTAATATTTCTTTACTTTTTAATGAAGATTGAATTCGGTAGTGGATGCTGACATTGGTTTTATCCAGACTTGATAGGATGGATATTTAGGCTGATCCAAAACAAAGCATATTTCCTTGTGATGGGTATCAATATCCAAGGCCTAGGTGAAAGACCTGTATCTGCAAGTTAGGCCCGCGTCCCAAGAAGGCCCAAAAGCTGGTTTGGCCCAAGAGGCTGAATCAGCGCGAAGAGGCCCGAGGACCTAGTGCTGAAGGCATAAGGACTCAATGAGAGTCCAGCAACGCCTCCAATTGCGGTACGAGGACTTGACATTGAAGGCCCAAGGACTCAATAAGAGTCCGAAGACACCTCCAATAGTACGAGGACTTGTGCTCAAAGCACGAGGACTCATCGAATTCAAAGACCCTCTTGAAAGACGAGGACTAACAAAGGTGCGGGGACTCGTTGAAGGGCAAAGGACTCAAAGCCCAAAGCCTTTATCAAGTTGGAGGACTTATCAAAGACCAGTGACGTTGATTGGGGACGAGGACATTTGGCCCCAAACGCCCGCAGACTCGTCAAAGGCAAAGAAGGCTTCAATGAAGGATGGGGACATTTGGCACTCAAAGTCCGCGGACTTGATGAGGGCCAAAACCTTTATCAAGTATGAGAACTCCAAAGAAATGTTCAACGACTTTGGCATAGACAAAGAAGCTCAGGACGACCGAGGGTGCTGGCTTAGAGATTTGACATCAGCAAAGCGCACACAATCTCTGCAACACGCAATTTTCACAGGGAATGATGACCTGTAGTGCCGGCGTGATCACTGCATAAGTGACATCTCACAGAGCCAGCCCGCATGCACACAATCTTTCTGACACAGCAAAGTGGATTTGTAGAGTAGGTGGCAGGCTTCCCTGCACACGCCAACTCCACGTGGGCGCTCCACGTAAGAAGGCTCTACCCTACTATATAAGCATTCACTATGCACCAACCCAAGGATCTTTTTAGACATTCAGCATTTACACACTTAGAGAGAGAGAAAATGCAAGACGCCCAAGCTGTGCAAACTGAGAAGAATACTTGTAATCGTGAGAGTGATCTTAGAGTCACCAGATACTTTTGTTCTCCATACCTTGTACTCACAAAATCTGCATAGTGCAAAACGTTTAAGGACCTAGAGTCCCGTGGTTTTCCCCTCTCAATCAGAAGAGGGTTTCTACGTAAAAATATGGTGTACTACTCTCTCTCTTCTCTCCACACTTGAAAACTACTTTGGTGCAAAACGTTTAAGGAGCCAGAGTCCCGTGGTTTTCCCCTCTCAATTAGAAGAGGGTTTTCATGTAAAAATACGGTGTACTACTCTCTCTATTTTCTCCCCACACTTAAAAAGTACTTTGGTGTTGCTTAATTCTCGGACCCGAATCCGTTTAGAGACTAGGATCCGAGGACGCAACATCTTGCAAATATGGTCTTTACCTTTCAATGAAGATTGAATGCTGTAGCAATTGCTGACATTGGTTCTTCCCAGACTTGATAGGATGGAAATTTTGGCTGACCCAAAACAATGTGGTATCTCATTGTTAGGGTGTCATATTGGCTGGGAAAAAAGAAAAATCCTTGTTCAACTAAATTTACCTCTAGAATATTTGTGGAAGGGATTCTATCCTCGGTTGGTGGGGAATGTGGTTGGAAATATTCTTTTAGGGGGAAAATCATGTTGAACCCAAAGAAGTTATTAGACGGAAATGACATCATGCTTGAGTTGATTGGCTATTGCTGTATACTAGATTTTTGGAATTTCTTTTTGTTACTTGACCATAGTATGATTGATCATCACTAAATATGTTCCAATTTTCTACTTGTTTTTAATGAACTTGCTATACTTTTGCAATCTCCATGTCTTCTTGCATTACCATCCTTGACGGTCCCTTTGTGTTTTTGGTAGGCTATCCTTATCATACTGATGGACTGACATGCTTGGCAATAAGCTCGGACTCAACTCTTGCTTTAACTGGTTCCAAAGATAGTTCTGCTCACATTGTCAATATTTCAACTGGAAAGGTCGGAATCGCTTCTCATACTCTTCCATTTTATATTGCTGCTAAACTATTCCCTGCATGATTTATTGAAGCGTTACTTGTAATAGAAAGGAGAATCACATTTTTTGGTTTCTTAATCTTGATATGCAATTGTAATTGAGTTAAAACTCAAATCCTTATTATCTTGTTTGGTCTTGATTTTGTGTGATTGTGGGAAAGCTACTTCATTCATTATTTATGTACTTATTTGAAGTCGATAAAATCTCACCAACAACCAAAACAAGACCAAATGAAGAATTTTTTGACTTGCTGTGGTTGTCTACACGCATTCTGTCTCTTCTGGCCCTAAATATGTAAGCTTATGTTTTATGTTGCCTCCAATCTTTTCTTTTGGCTAGCCATACCTACCCTTTATATAAAGAGCCCCTCCCATCCCCTCACCACTTCAAACGTACACTCAATGATTTTCACCACACATAATCATGGTATTTCAAGCGTGTAGATCACATCTTGTCTTTCATTGGAATTGGCTGTATTTACACTTTCTTCCATATGATCATATCTAATTGATTCCCATTGCAGATAATTTCTTGTAACTGTGCTTGCTGATGGTCAAGTCTTTTTGATTTATAACTTTGTACATTTCGGGCAAAAGTAATTTGAAGATATTGATGCTAGCTGCTGACACTTCCTTTGGACAATGCATGAGCTCAACAAAACAAAAACATTAGATTCTAGAAAATTGTTTATAAGCCAGATGAGGAAGGGGATTTGGGGGGTTAAAGAATTAAAAGCATGGAACACAGTTACATTGGCTAAACAACTAGGGATACTTCAGGGGGAGATTCATTTGGCCCTTTCTTACATATTGCATAAATCATACATTTGGAAGATAAGAATGAAAGAAAGCTAATTTTGCTTGGGTTTGGTGCAATCTTTTATTAATTCGAGCTGTTCATCAATTGTGCTCAAAGTTTTGTTTTCAGCTGGCATATGAGGAATATGGAATCAAGCTCTTGAGTTTGAGAAGGAGATAGTGCCTAAACATAAATTCATTCTATGGTTGGTTTTCATGGCAAATTGTTGGCAGAAGAGTAGAAGAACATTGAGCAATGTAGGCTTTTTTTAGCTGAACCTTTTTGTGTGTTATGTGCTCAGATGACTTAAACATGTC
The DNA here is from genome assembly GCA_025585075.1 of Nepenthes mirabilis. Taxonomy (NCBI): domain Eukaryota; kingdom Viridiplantae; phylum Streptophyta; class Magnoliopsida; order Caryophyllales; family Nepenthaceae; genus Nepenthes; species Nepenthes mirabilis. The sequence continues at coordinate 22,393 of JAODPA010098263.1, forward strand.
AATACTTATTTATGGATTGTTCATAGAAAACGGAGGTTTGGAAGGATGTAATCAAATCCATTTATATGGTAAATTAGTATGTATGTTGTCAGACCTAGCTTTGGTGGATCCATATGGCATAGCACTGTAATTCATTGGGTCTTATGAAGTAATTCATAGACTAGGCACTTCTTGTGGAGTGGGAGAAGTAATATATTTTTTTATGCCACTGCAAAAGACCCTCAATAGCTTATTTCTTCTATTTTGCATTAATATCCTTTTTTGTGGATACAGTGTATGTTTTTTCTGGTGTTTGGTTTCTTTAGGCTACATCTTTGATGAATATTAAAGCTACATTGGCTCGCCCGAGTAATATCTGTTAGTGTTCAATGGGAAGTGAATGGGACCTATATTCACTTACCCCCCTCCACCCCCCAAAAAATTACAAATTAAAATTGATACATATTTACACAAGAGAGAAGGCAATATTCAAAGCTGTGTCAATTGTAGAAATGTTAAGAAATATTAAGATGATGAGTTATTCCATGAAGTTAGAGGGAAGAGTGATTGAAGGAGGTTAAGATGAGATGTAGGTGTATTAGAAAAGCAAGTTATAGGGAAGAGTTATATTGTGAATTCATGCTAGGAAGGTCTATTATAGTTGTTATTTATTTATTTTGATGGAACAATGTATATAAATACAAAAGACCTATGTATATTGTTTGTTATCTGGAGAAAGAATATATTGTAGTAGTCCTCTATAAAATTCTAGGGAAAAGAGGATTTCCATCAGATACATCTTGGTTATAAAGGATATGTATACTGTAGTGATAAGTAGTGCATGCTTGTGAGAACACACGTGCAGGAAACTGTGGCTTTTCCCATTGAATTTGGGTCACATTGAGGGTCTATTCTAAGCCTTATCTGACTATGGATGAGCTAACCAAGCACATCTAAGATAGCATGATGTGGTGCATTCTATTCAAAGATGATATTGGACTGGTAGATGAGACAAAGGGAGGTGTCAATGGCAAGTTAGAATTTTGGGGAGCGACTTTAGGAGGCAAATGTTTTAAAACTAGTAAGAAGATTGAATACTTGGGATGCAAGTTTTGTTCAAATAGGCTGGTGGATGATGGGGAGATAAGGATAGGTATGAAAAAAGTATTAAGGATGGATTATTTTGAATATCTTGGGTCAATGGTTCAAAAGGGCGGGTGATTGATGAGGGCATTACCAATCATTACAAAGTGGGCTTGATGAAGTAGATGAGTGTTTGAAGGATCCTTTGTGATTGGAAACAGACATTCATATATTTAAGGGAAAACATCATGAGGTGGCTTTTAAACTAGCCATGTCATTTGGAGGAGAGTGTTGGGTAGTTAAATACAAGTTACCAACATTTCTAAAAGATGGTAGTGACAGAGATTAAGATGCTACAGTTACAAGGATGCATGTGGATTGTAATGTTGTTTGTTGAAGAAATTTAATGTCGTACTAATGGAAGAAAATGCACGAGATATGTTGTTTGTCCATCAAGCTAATAGTAGACTAAAGAAAATTCTCAAAGAGACCATGATATGTAATTTGCTTTTTTTGAACTAGCTGAAGAAACAACCCACGAAAGAGTTCAATGGAGGTGAAGAACAATCCAACTGAGTACCCTAAGTTACAGTGGCTTATTTTGTTTTAATTTTTGTTTATAGCCTCTTTATAAGACACAGGTGAGTTTCTAGACCCACATGTAGGGCCTTGTACACTGGTCTATCCTTGTTATTTAGGGTTGAACTGGGAATCGAGCCAATTTGTGTCCATCTATCTGATGGATAATGCTTATAGATCGATCATGCTTTCCTCTCTGCGTGGACAATATTACACTTGCCAGTCTCTTGTGCATAATGGGAAGACAATTCCACCTATAAGGTTACAAGGAATTTATTTTCAGATGCTCCCCAGGCTTTAAATGACATAAGTTTAATGTGTAGTTTCCGTTTTGAATTAACCAAAAAATGTTTTGATGTTTCAGAGTTTTCTGATTTCTTTAAATGTTTAGGAGAAATTTGCTAGACTACGTATGAGCTAAGTTTCCTGTTGGGAGCAGGATGATGGCCTGACAAAATTTTCTAAAATATTTCTTTGTTCTATCTTTACATCATTTAGCATGCTTTTCTTTGTGTGATGTGATGTTAACTTCAATTGTAGTTATGTTATGTGGCTTCAATTGTAGTTATGTTATGTGGACTTTAATGTTATGAATTATGGTGTTTAACATCCCCTTAAAGAAGTGAATTTGTCCACCACTCTCAAATTCTCTTTACTGGTAGCATGTTCGGTTTTTCTTGTTTGTAATGACGAGAATTGTGTTATCTATGGGAAGTCTAACAGTGATTTGATTGTCACAACTGCAGGTGGTTAGCTCTCTGGCTGCTCACTCAAAGTCAATTGAATGTGTTGGATTTTCACATAGGTTGGTCAATATGCTAACCATGCCTTTCTAATTTTGTCCGATATTTTAAGTATTGGATGATATTTATCCTTATCAAGTGGTCCTAACACCGAAGTTTTTCTATTCCAAGAAATTATAATATGTTACCTTATTGGGGACATATTGCAATATATGGTTGATATGTGGATTGTTTTTTCTTTGATTTACTTAATAGAAGCTGAAATTTACATGTTTTAGATATACTAAAATCTTCCAATGAGTCTAAATCTTTATGTTTTATAGAGGTTTGTCAATGACTTATAAGTATATCAAACTCAATTTTTATAAAATTAATTAGGACTTCTCAAATGTATGAATACATGATTAAGATTGTTAAATTTTATTGTATAACTCAGTTTTTATGTGGTTACGATTTTTTTTTTTTTTCGTTTGTGACCTCAGATTTTGATATCACTTGATCCATGGTTTTGTCCATATGTATCACTTGTTCCTTTCCTGGCAAAAAGCAAGAATTCCCAACATTGCCTCTGGGGTAGCACAATCAAAGGAACAAATGAATTTGTATGAAATACCTTGAAGTTTGACTTATATGAGAAGGCATGCTTAGTCCTTACTAGTTACCTGGAATTGCCCTGCCATTTTACAGGGTAATGTAAATCCTAAGTGAGACTAGTAGATTATTAAACACAGTGGGAGTATTTATTTTTTTTGCCCAATACAACTCTCCTTTAGTCACACAACGAAGGAACATCAAATGTTTAATGACTAAATCGATTGCTAGTGAAGTGATGGATCTGTAAGTGTATGGGATAAAAGGGTATGTCATTTATTGTAGCTTCTCCGCCTGGTTCTTGTAATTTATTATTTTGTTTTAGCTCAGGAGGAGCGCCTGGATGATGAAGTGTGTCATTTATGGTAGGTGTCCTACCATTTGCTTCTGTTGCTATGTGATTTGCCAATTCTATGTTTGTTGCTGTAGTCAATTTTGACAGGGCTGTTTTTATGAGAAACCTCAGTGTTTGGTTGGCTATTCAGATGTCGGTGGCAGTTGAACAGGAACTGCTTCTACTATTATGTTACTGTTTGGATCATGATTGTTCATCTTTCTATTTGAAGGATTTTTCTGGAATCCTCTGTGCACAGAGATGATCGATGGACTTCTTGTCTTCCTAAGGAACCGGGTTCCAGTAGTTGCCGAAGAAGTTGTAATTTTGGTTTATTAAACTTCCTATCTGCGCTGACTACTGTGGTGAAAGTGATTTCCTTTGAAGATGGCCTAACTAAATGGTTGTTGGCCAGAAGTGCACACCTCTATCTTGGATGTAGACAAAATTCAATACTTTTTGGTGAAAATGCTATAATGGTTAGAGTGGAATATCATGGTAGATCACTTGTTGATGCAGTTGTTGAATCTTGTGTAATGTTCTGCTTGAGGAGGGAAGGTGTAGAAGTTGTTAATCTTTATTTTTGTGAGTTTTTAATTTGTTTCATATTTGTTGGAAGAGATCATTGGATTTCAGACTGGGGTGGTTAGGTTTTGTGACAGAATAATGCTGATGAGATGGTCTCCTTTCTTACCCAAGAGTTCTTCAAAGTAGCAGGGGTGTGCTTAAATAAGGCTATTGGGGTATCTCTTCAGAAGGATGAGCCCATTTAGGTCATTGGGGTTAATTTGGTGGTTACGTCGTGGTTGATGGTGTGAGAAATAATCATGACATTTGATATAAAGAAGAGTTTAAGAGGATTCCACCTGTTTTTGGAGGCTATAGAATTGTGTTTTGGTCAGGTAATCAGAGAAGGAGAGAGAGTGGAACATGAAACCTTAATTATGTCTTGTCAAAGGAGATTGTTTAGAATCCCTATTGTTTGTAGGTGAAGTTTTAGGTGGTTTGGATGATGAAGGCAACATGGAATAAACTGGAGGTCGCGCAAAATTATGAGATAGGGGCCTCTATTGATGTGCTTTTGGGGCTGGTGGTGATTTCTTAATTTAAGCAACATTAGTTTGGTGTTGGGCTGGCTGAGAAACGGTTTGGGGTCTCTACTTATATAATGTGTCAAATTATGCTAGTAGGGCTTTTATTTGGTCTGGTGTATATGGTTTGTAGGAATTTTTTTCTAAATGAATGGAGATATGTTGAAGGTTTGTTAGGCTCATCACTGGTTAGGCTTATGGTCTTTTTCTATTATTTTCTTTTCTTTTAAATTTGTGCTGGCTTTATCATGTGCAAACCAAATTGTGTTGTCTGAAGAAGAGCACGGCGGAGAATAGTGGTGCCATGGAAATTGATCTTGAGTTAGAGTGGAGGATGTATGAGTTTGATCACACTTTACTAACAGAGCTTACATATGAAATGCTGTACTTAGAGGATTGATCTCTTTGACTTTTGATTCTCTGGAGGCACTTTAGTTGAGGGTACAATTCCAAGAATATACTTCTCAGGTTAGTCACTGAACAGAATATGTGCTCTTGACAAATTCTTGGGCATGACATTGATTGGCATTGGTTGTCTCGGATTCTGTTAACATTAAAAATTCTTGGGGAACTATAGGGAAGTGTTAGTAGAAAATATGGGCTACTTTAGCTGTGGAAAATTGAGTATATTTCTACAAAATTTCCCAGAAATATATAAAATTTACAAAATGTATTCAAATGTGCGTTTTCCAACTTTCAACTGAAATTTGAAAAATCAGAAAATATCAAAAGATTTTTCTAGATTTTAAATTTGCCATAAAGAAATATTTTCCACATTTTTCTAAATCTAACTTGTGCACCAATTTTTTCAGAAATTATGATTTTGGAAATGTTATTTCATAAGCTTATAGATATACATATATGTCAAAGTAATATTTATGATATATGAAATTTTGATTTAATTTCATCATTAGTTTTGTTTTGTTTTTGTATTTCTATCGCAATTAACCAACAATTTGTGTAAGTGATGAACACGTTATAAATGATATCTTGTACAAGTTAGGAAATATGGCTATATTACTTGTTATGAAGAGATAAAAGTGTGGTCCTTTTATTTTATATTNCTTGAACCTTCTAGTATATATTGAAATATTATTTCTTTAGGAAAGGGTAAAAAAGTCATTTTATATTAATTTCTTGGTTATTTTTCATTCTATTATGCTAGAAAATTAATTTTTAATTTAATTGTACCTATTTTAAGTAACTAATCAAACAAGCGAATATTTATTCTAAATTATGTTTCTTCCTTATTTCATTTCCTAAAAATAGTTATTTTATTTTTATTTTATTCCATTTTAACAACTAAACGTAACATTAGGGGTTGAATAATAGGTGGAAATGGCTTCATGATTAGATGTTCAACAAAAATATTGGAGGCCAGATTTCTTTTTAACAAACCAGAGGTGAGGTATCTTTTAAACACTTCTCTTGGGTGACTAATGGGGCAATTGTTTTGTAGGATGGCAATAGTTAGGCCCAAAGTTGCTGGTGGCCGTGCAGTTATCATGCGGTTTCATAAATTGTTATAGGTGTGTTGGGTGAGCACCTAGTGAGGAGAGGTGAGGGCTTGGTGCCTTGTCCATGTCCAACTGAAAGTAATTTCACTCAAGTAACACCTAGGTGAGCTCCTGAATTGCTCAGGCTCTCAGATGCTTGCTGATATTTAGAGGCATTTTTTTTCTTTTTCCGTTTACCATAGGTTTTTATAACATTATAAAATTGCAATCTACATATAGCAATATTCTATTCATCCACTTTAAACATGACACTGTCGTGCATCTAAGCCACTCGCCTGAGCTCTCTCCCTATTCCATTTCATTTTCTCGTCAAAAATTGTCATTTTCATCATTGTTGCTACTTGTACTAGCCGGCAAACAACTGTGCTTGAGCATTTGGTTCGATAATCTCCATCATTGAAGATCAATTAAAGTAAGCCTCAAACCCTGTCTGTATATAAATCAGGTACGAATCAAAACTTGTCTTTCCAACATTTCCGCCTTACCTGCAAACATTTTTTTCCCTCCACAATCTCTCTACAAGTAAATCTGCAAAATAATACATCAAGTTGGTTGTGGATCAATAGTGCAAGGAGATAAAACATGGGGAAGAGAGGGAATCGGTCACACAGATCTATTCTCTCGCTCTCTCTTCATTTGTCTCCCCTCCATTTTTCTTTGTTCGCTTTGCTGCTCACCACACACAGACACGCTCCCCCTCTATCATTCTGTCTCTTGCTATGTTTTGTCCCTCTCACTCCCTCTATAGCTCTTGCTTTCTCCATCTCTCACCTTATTGAGTTATTGTTTGTGTTTTGTTTATGTCATATGATTGTTTGAGGATTTTATTTCTGACATACTGTTGGTTATATATTATTATTGTCTGTATGTCTTAATCTGGTTATCTTCCAGCTCGTTTTGTTTCACAATGTTTTACTTTTAGAAAATAATGGCAACAAAGGAAAAACCAAATGGGAACAATAAGAACATGGTTGGAAGTAAACTACCTGAAGGATCCTAAGGATCCCATTGTTGTGACCTATTTGTTCTATGAAAAAGTTACTAATGGTAGAAATATTTCAGACAAAATAACCGTAAGTGGCAAAAATTGAAAAAAAAAAAATACAGCATGGTGCGAAAAGATTTCCCTAGAATGAGAAAAAAGCACAGAGGAATGAATCCTATGGTTCATTGCCAGATTAATGATGTTGAAATTGGAGATGATGTTGAAGATGTTAAAATAGAGGAATAAAAAACTTATGGAAAAAGAGGGGTGGGAGAGATAATAATGAAGTTGGAACTAGTAAGAATGCTAAAAAAAATACGTCATGTCTAGAAGGTGCTATGGATTTTCTTGTTACTCCAAAACATAATAAAGTTGATCAACTAATGGAGTAGTCAAATTGTGGCTAACAAATACAACAAGGCATGTGAGGAAGAAGCAAGATCTCGAACAACGTAGCACACAACACATTTCTTTTACCATGTTGAGATAGCATTCAACACCATACATTTGGAAAGTTTTAAGTGGATGGTTGAAGCTAATGGAATGTATGAATGATTTTTTGCTGGGATGTTACAGCCTAAATACTAAAGTATTGACTCTTGTCTGAATGGGCGTTCCAAATTTAAAACCTCCAAGTTATCATGAATGTAGAATACCTCTACTTGAAAAGGAGGTGGATTACATAAATAATTTGCCAAAGGACTCTAAAAAAGCTTGGGCAATGGACGGTTTTCTGTCATGTCTGATTCATTTAGATATAAGAGAAAACAAAGGTTGATTAATTCCTTGATGACTTGTCCATTAGGAACAAATTTTTTAGTCTGTTGGTTCCTATGAATATGTGAAAATTTAGAAGATACTAGCAGGATACAATGTTCTAGGCTAATTGATAAATTTATGGTGCAGATTAGAGAGAAAAGAGTTGTGCAAGTGACACTACTAAGTTTTAGCTTGTGATTTTTTATTGCTATGTACTTACCCAAATAAGATTTTTATTGTTATGAGATTATGCTTTTTTATTCTCCGTAAAATTTATGATTGGATTATTTGGATTGGTATATATTCCCTATTCCCAGATTTTGTATGATATGACTAGATCTTGTCTTTTCTTTTGGGGCATTAGGAATTACTAGCAAAAAAGAACTTATATTAGACATTGATAATAGTAAGAATCCAGATGTTAAGAAGATTTTAGAGAATCAACTTCTCTTATTGGCTTTATGTATAACCATGCTATGCTTTGGACAGGAAGAGGTTTTTTTTTTTTTTTTTTTTAAAACAAAAGGAAAGAAGTGGTTAAATTTGAGCACTTGATTTGCAACAACTTTCCTAACTTTGCATTGAATGTACAAGTGAAAGTAAAATCTTTGGAAAAATTTTACATTAGGGAAATGGGTGGAGAGTTATTGGCCTAAGGAGGCAAAAGGCAAATGAGCAGTTAAAATAGTTTTTGTTTTAATGGCTTAATTTTGTAACAGTGTATTATATATCCTTAAGGTTTTGGGCCCTGTTGTTTTGGCTCTTTGACTGGTTGGTAATGAGAAAATACAAGCCATATATTCATATATGAAACCATCAATAGAGCTAAAGAAGCCATCCAAAAGGCTTTCAATTATAATGAAGGGAAGTATAAAGACAAATTAAATCATCAGCAACGTATTAATATGCCGAATACATCATCCATTACATGTAGCTGGTCACTTCCTAAACCTTGAAATCATCTTTAGGATTATCTATCAATCGATCAAGAAATTGCAAATGTGTTGCATGAATAGATTTAATGACTAGTTCCAAGCAATGATACGCAAGATGAAATTATGACTATCGTTGGCAATGTATAAGGGAGATGAAGGTCTCTTTGGCATACCAATGGTAGTCAGATCAAAACAAAAGCTCTAAGTACCCACTCTAATTCACTCTGAAATCATAATTTCATTTGCGTCCTTTTCTATTAAGCTATTCACAATTTCCTATAGCTTTGTAGTTGAGTGATGAGTTTATTTGGAAATTCAGTCCCAATGCAAAATGGCATTGATCATGTCAAATTCAATGACGTTGATGGTGGTAACGAATGGTTAATTGAGCATCGTATACACTAACAACAAGCCATTTCTAGAGCAATGCGAGTATCGAAGGAAGAAGTTGATCCAGAGGAAATGGAGATGATTGAGGGATACAAATTGAGTGATGGATATGAGGATTAGGGTGATTTGGTGGAATTTGATGATAATTAGAATCTAAAGCATCTTGGAATTGTGTCTATGTGCTGGAAGATACATAATATAGACTATTGTATTATTGATCGTGATACTTATAATAACATAATCCTTATGACTATATATTTATTATTAATTTCAGTTATTTGAACCTAATTAATATTATTCTACGCTACATTTAGACATTAATATCAATTTGCACCTAGTGCCTTCCTGACAATCGTGTCAACATAGCTTGTCTAGTACTTTTGACAACACTTGTCTCACATATATAGGTATGAAATTGACACATGATCAAGGAGAGTCAAATGGCAGTGTTTCTTACTTAAGAACAAGCAATATACCACTTGAGCAACTCCTACTTGTGCAGTCTAGTAGAATTGTTTCACGAAAAGATAGTTTTATTGAGGATATTTGGTATGCATTATTTGTTGGAAGTTGTTGGAAGTTGCTGTTAGCAAGGGCTTTGGGCAATGTTTGATGGAAATATGTATGAGCCTACAGCTGAAACTTTGATTATTTGGTGTTTTCCTGGGCAATTACTGTAATTTCTTGATTTGATGTATGTTCATAGGTGTTTTAATACTATATTTTATATGGTTGCGGAGTTTTAATATGTTCTAAGTAGTTGTACATTTCCATATTTCTTTTGTTCAATTTGTAGATTTCGGTACCTTGGAGATAGCTGCTCTGGTTTGGTATCTATGAAAGGATGCCTAATTTTCTCTTTCCTATCTGATTTCTCTCGGATTCTTCCTAATTTCCCCTTACTCCATTTAGCTAAGAGTTGGGGTGTTTTATGGGGATTAATTGGTGATTGAAAGGCCAGATTGCGGCTTTAATTGAAACTTGTTATAGCTGTTATGTAATAGAGACAGGAAGTGAATTATTTAGAGTTGGGTATGTTAGAATTCGGTGACCACTTATGCTAGGAGAAACATTTTTTTCAGATAGAAGGGTATGATTTAATTTTCAGTATGGTGATAAAGTTTGAGAGTTAGATGGAATAAAGGTGGATTTTTTTGGAAAAATATCTCTAATATAGAGAAATGAGGTGCTTAATTTCTTTTCAGGTTGTTCAGTTTGTTACAACCTTATGTGTGACCATCATTTCTATGGCTCTAGAAAGAACGATTGGAAAGGGTGGCCCAGTTTACAAGACTCTTACATTGTGGGTCTACGGCGGGTAGGAAGTATTTTGCCATACCCTTGTGTCATCTGCTTATCATTTCTCAGAACCCAGCCTCCCTTATGTTGTTGAGAAACCCTTTTTCGTTCTTTAAATCTGTGATCTGGAAGTCACAATAGAGAAACCTTAAAGTTACATCAACATTATTGTTCTTGAAAGAACGAATCCAAAGAGTATTAAGGGTTTCAAAACCATTAGTTATTGTGTGATTTGTATAATTTATTAGCCCAATTTCTTGCTTGGTGGTAGAATGTGTTGGCGAGACTCTTTGCAAAGAATCAGAACACTTTTTTTTTTTATTAAAAAAAGGGCACATTTTCTGATGTGCTATTTGCAAATAAATGCAACAATATGCAGTTGAAGTTGTGTAAACCATGATGTTTCTATGAAATGGATATGGGAAAAGACATATGACCACTTGGATTGTATTTTTAAGTTATTTGAATAGGAAAATTCAGTCAGAAAAGGGTGGATTATGCAGATTAAAGGGTACATTCCTTCCGCTAGGTTTTCAATTGTTATGGTGGAGAACCTAAGGACATTTTCCCGTTTAGTATATTGTCTAGGGGGAAAGTGAGCCTTGTCACAATGATAGATGCTTCATTGTGTCCTGAAGATCATGAATTTAAATTGTGGATATAACTTTTCAAAATGTAGGATGCAAAGCTCCATACATCTTACTTTCCCTAAAACTTACAATGCAGAAAGTTCACGCATTTGGCCATCGTAATGTGCTGCTCGATCTCTCTCTCTCTCTCCCCTTTGCTATTGCTTTTGATTACAATAGTATTTAGTAGATTTACCCAGATGGTTCACAGGAAGGGCTATGGTGGGTACATAGCAGGTTTCCTTATCCCATCTTTCATCCAGATAGCAATTTGCTGTATTTACAATGTGTTGTACTTGATTTGAGGTTTGATATTTACTTAAAAATTGATTCATCCAAATATGAGCTTTAGGGGTGGCCTGGTGGGTAATGTTTGTGTTGGGATTGTCTGGTTGCTATCTGGGTTACAATTGGAGATCCCTCCGTATTTCTTACCTTGTTTTACTTTGTAGGATTATTCAAAGATATTGGCCTATGGATGCTTGTGGTTGAAAATTGGCTGCAGAAATGGAGACTCTTTAAGTTCATCTGAAAAGTGGGGAGTAGTCATTTTCCTATTCGGTACAGGGGTTTGTTGGTGTCTTCTGTTGGTGGGTGGTTTGGGAATGATAAGTTATGAAGAAAGATATTGAGGCTGTTTTTGTTACGGTATTCTTAGGCCCTTTTCCATCCAAAAGTCTTATGTATGTATGCTACTTTTGAGATTGGAAAGGCTCCTCCCAATTCTTCTCTTTAGCGTGGGGGAGAGCAGCTTGGTAGCTCGCAAGGCTCATAACCTTGAGGTCACAGGTTTAGTAGGCAAAGATTTACCTCCGTGAAAAGGATGATTCATTTGGATAAACATGAGAGTCCAACTATATTGCATTGCTAGAATCCATGTTGCATATTTGAAAGAGGTACCATCACTATTTTCAAATAAAGTATTTTCTATGGTAGCACCATGAATATTGTGTCAGATTTTGTAAGAATAGTTGGTGTAGTAACTCTGTCCTCTGATAGGACATTCCTAGGCTTTTCAGTTGTCCATTATTCAGGAAGCTAATGTGGCTGCTTATATGTCATTTATGAATGAGCATGATCAATGCAGGTGCTCTCCATGGAGAAGATTAGGTCCGAGTGCTAAAGAATTGCTAAATTTCTGAACTCCCTAATGTTTTATGAGTTGCAGAAAGGTGGTCAGATGCTTGTTATTCTCATCATGCAGGCATTGATTAGCACTTTGCACACAATTTTCTGTTGGAAATTGGACAAGAAATAATCAGATATGCCTCGATGAACTGGGGGGCCTGCTTGCCAGAGAAAGTTGGTCGTTGACTCTACAGAGAGAGAGGGACTATTCTGCTTGAAGTGCTTTTTAGTTTTGTCACTAAAAGAATATACAACTCATGGCACCTTTGGCCCGTTTTACGTTTAGAGGGAAAGTGATGTAGTAGCCTTTGATTTTTGTTTTCAGTCTAGCTGAAAAAAAAATGTTTTTTTTGCTTGTCCCATTTCCTTTCCGTTCATATTTGTTGAGCTTTCTAGAGAATCACTTTATGGTGCATTAGAATTTTGCACCAATGTTGAGCATGGGTGGTGGTGCTCCCTTGGCTGTCCGATGGAAACAGTTTTTCTGTATTGAGGGTAAAAATTGTTAGCCATGGATTTTTCATGTTGTTAATATACACCATCCATTGGAAACTAATCATCATCTCACTGCAGTGAACCTCACAAATGATTTTTTTGTTTTTTTAAATTATATATATGAATACCATGTGGTGGATCAACCGCATTAGTTATTGTTTCCTCAGCAAAATGCAGAAACAATAATAATAAAAATATAAGTTGAAATATTTAAACTGTACTAGAATAGTGAGTAGTAAGGGAGGCCTATTCCTCATGATGAAAAACAGGGTTCCAGATTCCTTGGTTGTGTCGGAGTTTTCCTTCTAATTAAAAACGAAAATACAAGAACATGGACCTTCAGGCAAGCAAAGCCTTGCTAATTGGTATACTATAAATGGTGCCATAAATTATTACTGTATTTTTCTTTGTTACTTACTGCAAATTTTGTATGCCAGTGGCCCGTGGGCTGCAACAGGGGGCATGGATGGCAAGCTTATCATATGGGATCTGCAACAATCAGCTCCCCGGTGTGTGTGTGATCACGAGGTCTGCTTGCATTTGGCCGTGTGATTGTATATGCTTTTCTTTTTCTCTTTGTGGGCTCTCAGGAAAATCGGTGATCATTTCATTCACAGGATGGGGTAACGTGCCTGTCCTGGCTCAGGACATCAAGGCATGTAGCAACAGGCTGTGTAGACGGGAAACTGCGGGTGTGGGATATTCTTTCTGGAGACTGTGTCAGAACCTTCAGCGGGCATTCTAGCGCCATCCAATCTCTGGGTGTTTCTGCCAACGGCGATTTCCTTGTCTCTGTCTCGCTTGATTCTACTGCCCGGGTTTTTGAGATTGTTGAGTTCCAGTAGCCTTTGCTTTTGCAAAGGGACAACCTTGGAAAGAGGAGTATGGGAAGGAAAATGAGGAAAAGGGAAATGAAGGTAATGATTTGGTCACAGTTTGCAACTTATTATTGTGTAATTGAGCAGTCAAAAATCTTCTTCTGTTTGTTGGTTGCCCAGCTGGGAATTTTAGGACTCGTGCCTTCTTCCCTCTGCTTTTTATTTATTGTTTGTTTGTTGGTCGACTAGACATTTTGGCAGGAAACCATGGGAAAGTGTAATATTGTGAATAATCTTTGGTGAAATGATGGCGTCTCCTTGTTTATTCGAAAGGCAATTGTCATTTCCAAACATCAATTTTTGATAAATCCAATTGGAGAGCACAGAAAGGCAAAAATATTATTTTGACCGACTCTATTTTAGTGTTCTATTGGTATATGAATATCAAATCCCCTTAAATTTACCTCGCATTAATTTTATTTTATATTTGTAAAAACTATGTTAATTTTATGAGAGGCTTTTTCTTATTAAACTAACACCTAAAATATGAATTGCCAGTAAATAGTAATCAATTATTCGGTATATTTAATCCTATTAATGCAGTATGCCAAAATAGAAAATAACTGATATCAACTTTTAAAAGAACTAATTGGTAAAATTGAGTTGATTTTGTCAACAAAAGAAAATTAAGACTAATTTTTTTTTAAAGCTTTTTCTCAGCCTAATCGCTGGCCACTTGATTGACTTCTCTGAAACAATGATTTAATCATCATATATGACTCTTCTGGTAACTCTACGAAGGGTTTGTCAAGATAAATAATACAATCATTAACAATCTTGTGTGAAATAATCAACCCAATGTAAGGTTTGAGTGACTTTTATGTCATGGGTTTTAATAACTATTCTCTTAGTTTCCCTCTTCCTTTCCTTTTCTTTTCTTTTTGATGCTTATCCAATCATTTTCTTGATCGAACACTACTTAAAAATGCCTCTTCTATTTAAAAATGAAATGTTTTTAAAGTTCTTAAAGATTCTTACTTCTATTGAACCATTTATATTTATTTACATCAAGATCTTGATTTATAAAATTTTTAATTTTAAAAATCAAAATAAGAAGAGCAAACTATTTTTTCTAACTCTTTCTTAAATTCAATAAATATTAATTAATCGTACATTTTATCATAGTCCTATGATTTAGAGTATCATTTTTTATTTGATTTCATTAAATTCCATATTCAAAGTTGCAATTGAATTTATTCATTAAAAAAAATAAGTGTTAGAATTTTTAATTTCATCGTAGAAATTGGCATTAACGCCCGCTATTAACATCCCCTCAGAGGGAATTTTGTATGAAGATTCACGAATGAAAAAACCAAGCCTGGCTATTATTAGGCATCAAGAATCGAACTTGCTCCCTTCAACCCTGCTGATACATGGTTGTGGCATGGTCGGCAGCCCTCGTTTTAGGCATCCTCCCTGATCTCCCTCTTAATCCTTAAAGCCCACCTCCTCCTCTTGCCATTCCTCTACGATGTCTCATCAACAACTTCCAATCTTTCCCACGCTGGAGTTTTTGTCCACCAAGCCCACCAACCGTGCCTCTTTCCGCAGCATAAACCTGTGCCTTCACCTGAGAAGCCCTCCCTGCATGATCACGAGCTTTTCTCCACTTACCTAAAGGCACTATTTCTTCCGGTGGTTAATCTTTATTCTGCCAAAAAAAAAAAAAACTAGGTAATCTTCTCATAAGGGTAGTCTGGTGGCTGCTCAGGTGACCTTTACGGTGAACCAAAGGGCAGGTGTTCAGGATGCAGTCAGACCCTATCAGGTGGATGATCTTCCGATCAGCCCAAAAGCACCAGTGGGGTAGAAAGCTGGAGATAGCAATCAAAACAATTGACACAAAGGAATCATTCCTCGTGTTGTCAAGGACACATTGAATGTCCAGCTCTTATGTAACAAGCATTCATCACCCCACCACCTTAGGCCTTCAGTAGAGATCGCCGAAAACTCTAGCCAGAGCAAGCTCTTCAGTCCCTTCTGGATCTGCAATGATTCACATAACAACAGAATAACCCTTTCATTTTACCCGAGTCTCAGGATGTAAGAAACGAAAATCTAATCGAAGAACAAGAGGAAGACGAGGACGAGGGAGGCGACAAAGAGTATTCAGGAATCAGGGTTCCTTCGTGGGAAAAAGAAAAACGAGCTTGGGAAGGAACGAAACACTGAGCGCATTGAATGCGCGTTACATTTCACTGCACACACAATAATTACATACGGGGGCGTGGATATATACACGCTAAATACAACGGTAAAAATATACATGCCGAAAATAAAATAATACACCATCATCTCTAAAAGGCAAAAAATAAAATACTATCTAAAATAAAAATACAACCCAAAAATCAAAATATTAATATTTATTTATTATTTTCTAATACAGGATGCAATATCATCTCTAAGCTACTAGTATTAGCTTCTTGATGCAGCAAGATGGGAATCCCTTTTAGTGGTCTATTTTATCAACAAGAAACTTGCATTCCCGGTTTTGGAGTAAGTTCCACTCCGTGTCTAAGCAAAATATGTCATCCAACAGATCTCCAAAACATGACAGGCTTTCATTCTTTCAATTTCCCAACAAGGAGAACATGACAGAAATCTTTGATAGCAGGCTGTGGAACTTAAATGGATGTGCTCTAATTTTCATTATCTAGCAACAGGGTATAATCCTCTATAAAGAGGAGCACAAAACAATTCCGCGGAGGAAGAATCTCTTCAGTATTCCGCTCAAATATCCCTCTGGTTTGTGCTATGTTGCAAGTGCTGTAAGCAAGCCTTTGTTTGCATATGCCCTTACCGAAAAGATGGTCAGAACGGGATTTACCCAGTGGGCATGGAAGTGAACATGGGTGCTACTGTACCAAACAGCTTTGGACTTGTAACAGGAACAGACCCTTTAAGTTGAGAAATTGTATCATGAAGATAGAGGTGGACTATCAATGGAAACTGCAAATGGGTACCAAATGCAGCATATTTGGCAATTCAACAGAAGCATGTACAAAGTGGTTTGACTACAAAACAAAGGGTCGCATCCAGCAGAAGGCCCTGAAGAGAATGTGCGATCTATACAACCCATTCATATTAAAAGAATCCAGGAACCACTAGTCCGATTATTACCAATTTACTCTTTTCTGGTCTTGGAGATTGAGGATCATGAGGTATACAACAGAAAACTCTCAATTCCATTGAGGAGAGATGACGAGGAGAGAGGTGGTAGTGTCAAGCAACCTTGACCCTCAAAGAGGTGGGGATAGGAGTGCTATCTGCACAAACAAATCATGTAAGGATTAAATGCAGTGATCAGTTGCTAATGCCCCTGGTAACTTAACAAAACAAGCAGGGGATTCATGGTAGACAAGAGGGTGAATAGGACTGTCAGGACCCTAGACTACTACCTGCTGCATCAGATGGGCGAGACCACAGATGGAAAGATCAACATCAGCACAACAGCAGCAAATCAGCATCCTGCAGCAGCACTGAGCAGTTCATCAGCTCGGCAACACACAAGAATCAGTTCAGATGCCGTAAATTGAATTAGTTGAGTAGCTGAATCTGTTAGGAAAGCTTTCAAGTGATTAACGAAGTTGTTACTGAATTCTATTGTTGTAAAGCCCTGTAAAAGCTAGGGTAGAATCTATTCTAATGGTATTCAAGAACTCAATATAAATCTGTAATAGCTATTCCCAAATCTGTCTCCTTATAAGTTCTCTGTCTCTTTTGTTTCTCTCGGATTTATAATTCAATTCTCCCTTCTCTTTCTGTACTCTTGTCCTAAATCAGTCTCAAGTGATCGATTCCACATCTAGGATCATCAAAATTTGTATCAGACCTAGTCCAATATTAGGGAATTCAGCTTCTTTTCACTCCAATTTTTTTCTTTTTCTATTTTTTTTGTCAAACACAAAAATATATATTGAATTAGCATAAAAGGAACTTCCAAAGCAGAATGGTCAAATCCTAATTTGGTTTCTAAGCCTACAAAATAAATTAAACTTTCAACTTCTGGTAAATCAGATGTGACAATTTTAACTTAATTTTGAATTTTAGATCCTGATATTCAAAGAAATGACAATTTTTGTTGGACTCTGGGCTTTGCACTCGAATTTCTGCAAAAAAAGAAATAAAAAAATCACGTATTCTTGGTTCTTCAACTTCCAAGATGCCACTACCAAATTTTGTAGCATCTAAAAGTGCATAATTCTGATCCTGATCTCAATCCTCCAGCCTTAGTACATATACCAAATCATTTCCTTCTGTATTTGATAAGGTAATTGTAAGAAATCGGAAGCAGTTGGAGAAGATGAAGAGAGAGGACGACGCTGTTCTTGGAAAGTGGCAAAAGTCTGCCAGAAAAATAATAACGCTACAGGCTTTTTGATTTCTTATGTTCACACACTGTACACGAAACTGCCCAATATATAATACAGGGTGCTAGGGCCGAAAACGGGAAGAGTGAAAAATAAAAGGGAAAGAAATATAACGAAAGACAAAAAAGACAACAAAGGCAAGAAAATATACGACGGTCCTAAAAATACAATATTAACAAAATAAAAAGATATTAACAAAATAAGAAGATTATGTATGTTTTAATACGCCCCCGCAAGATGG
This sequence comes from Nepenthes mirabilis, assembly GCA_025585075.1. Taxonomy (NCBI): domain Eukaryota; kingdom Viridiplantae; phylum Streptophyta; class Magnoliopsida; order Caryophyllales; family Nepenthaceae; genus Nepenthes; species Nepenthes mirabilis. The sequence goes on from JAODPA010098263.1 coordinate 40,419, forward strand.
AGCCTATATACTGACAATGCTCATCTTAGACAAGTACGCATTTAGCCGATATGAAGGTAGCATCTTGGTAAATATATCTGTCAACTGATTATGGGTGGTGACGTGATGTGTGCGGATACTCCCCTCTTGGATTTTGTCGCGAATGAGATGACAGTCCAACTCGATGTGTTTGGTACGCTCATGGAAGACAGGATTAGCAGCAATATGGATCGCCGCTTGATTATCGCAATATAGGTGTGCTGCATGGGGATGTGAAACCTGCAAGTCATGTAAAATATAACGTAGTCAAGACAATTCACAACAGGTGGTAGCCATTAATCTATATTCTGCCTCTGCAAAAGAGCGAGAGACCACTGATTGTTTCTTGCATTTCCATGAGATGAGAGAATTGCCAATAAAAACACAATAGCCAGTAATGGATCTTCGTGTGTCTAGACATGAAACCCAATCTACATCACAAAAGGCTCTTAATTGAATGTTAGAGGTGGAAGGGAGTAATATGCCTTGTCCTGGGTTTAATTTTAGATAGCGTAAAACTTGATACGCAACTTGCATATGATTGGAAGTGGACTGATTCATAAATTGACTCAAAATATACACTGCATAAGCTATATCTGGCCTTGTGACGGTAAGGTAAAGAAGGCGCCCAACGAGCCTTCGATATGTGCTTGGGTCCTATAAAACCTCCCCAATTTGATTACTGAATTTTAAATTTTGATCCATTGGTAGTTTAAGAGGTTTTTCCCCAATGGTGCCAGAATCGGCTAAAATGTCAAGAGTGTATTTTCATCGGCAAAGATGTATGCCTTTTGTTGATCAGGCAACTTCTATACCAATGAAATATCGTAGAACTCCAAGGTCTTTAATCTTGAAGGCCTGATTAAGAAAGGTTTTGATAGATGTAATGGCCTCCAAGTAATTACTTGCAACAATGATGTCATCAACATAAACGAGAAGGACTGTGAAGGATTTGTCACCTTGTTTTGTAAATAGGCTATAATCAGCATTTGATTGCACGAATCCATATGTAATAAGAGAAGTAGAAAGTTTAGAATACCATTATCTAGATGCTTGTTTGAGTCCATAAATGCTTTTTAGTAATTTGCATCCTTGGTGGGGTTTTCCCTTGGTGTACCCAGGAGGTTGTTACATATAAATGCCTTCGTTTAGGATTCTATTTAAGAATGCATTATTGACATCAAAATGATACAAATGCCATCCTTTTATGGCAGCTACAGCCAAAAGGCATCGAACAGTTGTAAGTTTAGCGACAGGAGAAAAGGTTTCGTGATAATCCATTCCTTCCTCTTGAGTGTACCCTTTAACCACTAATTGTTAGGAATCACTCCCGTGAAGAAGTTCTTGTAATTGAAGAACTCAATTAGAACAAGAAGTTCCGGTCAACAGCTGGTCAATATAGTTGACCAGCTGAAGGTTTATGTTGACCGGTTTTTTGTTGAGGGTTCTCAGACAACAAATGACGACGGTCAATAGGGCGTTGACCGCTCTAAATGAGAAGACGGTCAACAGGGTTGACTGGCTTATTATGGTAATACAGAAGACCTGCTACGTCTGAAAGGGGCTGGTTGACCTGCCTGTTTAGGTAACCTTGAAACTTCAACTGCAGATCTGTCTGCTGCTGCAGGCATGCATCGACTGCTGCTAAACAAGGTAAACATATGCATACTTCTTGGAAACTATGCACCAACCATGGAGTAAAGCGTGGTGATCCTGCTGCTACTGCTGGTCTTGTGTATATGTATATATATGTGTGTGTGTGTGTGTACATGGATGTGAGACGGTGAGAAGAAAAAGAAAAAGTACGAAAGAACAGAGGAGAGGAAGAAAAGAAGCAGAGTACAGTGAGGAGAGACTGTGTGTGTTCTGTTCTTGTTTTTTGCCTCTTATTTGTAATCACTCATATCATACATAGTATATTTTGGCGGACCTAGTATCCCGTGGTTTTTTCCTTGATTCATTAGGGTTTTCCACGTAAATATTGTGTGTTCCTCTTCTTCCTACTTCCATTCCTTCTCTTCAATTCCCTCGTGCCTATGTCGGTAGACCGCCCCATTTTCGGCAAACAAGTGGTATCAGAGAGCAAGGTTGAGAACTTTGTTCTAATGGCGTCAGCATCATCTAAGAATCTGCTGTTCAGCATTGAACAGTTCAACAGGTAGGGTAACTTCATTCTCTGGTAAGAAAGGGTGAAAACGTTCTTACCAGAGAAAGGACGATAAAGGCGTTGAAGAAGAAGGATGAGAAGCCTGCAAACTTGACCAATGATGAATGGCAAGACAAAAGAGATCTTGCAAACTGCACCATCAAGCTATGTTTGGCAGACAACACTCTCTAGGAAGTACTTGGCTTAACTGACCCAGCGGAGGTCTGGGAGAAGTTGGAGAGCCGGTATAAGTCCAAATCTTTGACAACCAGACTATACATTAAGAAGCAATTTTATGGCTTACGGTTGTCGGAAACTTTGAGAAGCACTTAGACGAGTTCAACTGGATATTGATGCAGATGTCCGCCCTTGACGAAGAAATCAAGGAGGAGGACAAGGCGTTGGTCCTGCTGGCTTCTCTACTGGCCTCCTATGATCATATTGTCACAATCTTATTATTTGGAAAGGATACACTAAGGTTGGATGAGGTTATTGCTTCCCTACTTATGAATGAGTCAAAGAGGTCACAATGGACCTCGACGTCTGAGGTACTTATGACTGAATCGAGGGGAAAAAGTAGAGATCATGGTCAAAAGCAAGGAGAGAAAGCCCGCAGCAAGTCGAGGTCAAGGTATCAAAACATTGAGTGCCACCACTGTGGCAAGAAGGGCCACATTAAGAAGCATTGTTTCAAATGAAAATGAGAAAATACGGAAAAAGAAAAGTGTGATAAAGGATGGACAGAGGAAAAGTCCTCCGTCTCAGTGGTCACAGGAGGCGGTCTCCTGTTGACAAGTGAAGGAGATGTGGCAAATCTGACGGACGAGGAGTCCGACTGGGTAATCAATTCCAGTGCCACCTTACATGTCACGTCCAGGAGGCAACTGTTCACATCCTACACTCCAGGAGACTTTGGAGTAATAAGGATGGGAAACGAAGGAATATCTCCAGTCGTAGGCAGATGAGATATTATCTTGGTCACAAACAATGGGCCGAAGCTGATGCTGAAGGATGTGCGTTATGTCTCTGATATTCGACTAAATGTTATCTCAACCGGTCGGTTAGATGATAAAGGGTATTGCAATACCTTCTGTGAAGGTGAATGGAAGCTGATTAGAGGGTCTCTTGTTGTAGCAAGAGGGAAGAAGGGCTCCGGCCTATATGTGATGAAGGCTTGTATAGTAGTCAGAGATGTGAACGCTACAATCTGCAAAGAGACAGTGGATCTATGGTACAGAAGGTTAGGCCACATGAGTGATCGTGGGCTGTCTTATCTGGCCAGAAAAGGCTTAATCGTTGGAGCAAAGGAGGAAGAACCAAAGATGTGTCCTCATTGTTTGGCCGGCAAGCAGAGGAGAGTCTTATTTCATGAAGACTTGTCCGTTCCAAAGATAGAGCTTTTAGATCATGTTCACACAGACATGTGTGGACCATTCAAGGAAAGGTCATTTGGTGGAGCCCAGTATTTTGTTTCTTTCATTGACGACTATTTTAGAAGGTTGTGGGTCAACCCATCGAAGACCAAGGATTAGGTTTTTGGTACCTTTGAGCAATTCCATACTCTTGTGGAGCATCAGACGGGGAAGAAGCTGAAGGTGTCCGAAGTGATAACGGCGGCGAATACTTGGGACCTTTTGATACCTACTGCCGATCACATGGTATTAGGCATCAAAAGACACCACCAAAGACACCACAGTTGAATGGAGTGGCAGAACGGATGAATCGTACGCTTCTGGAGAGAGTACGATGCATGATCTCCGAAGCAAAACTTCATGCATCCTTCTGGGCAGAGGCACTTAGGACGACGGCTTACATTATAAACAGATTGCCCAATAAACCTCTGATGGGTGAAGTGCCGGAGAAGATATAGATGGGCAAAGAGCCGTCCTATGATCACTTACCTATGTTTGGGTGCAAAGCATTCGTACATGTCCCAAGAGACGAAAGAACAAAGCTGGAGCCAAAGACGACACAGTGCGTCTTTCTGGGCTATGAGGAAGATGAGCTGGGCTACCGGTTCTATGATCCAGCTACCAGAAAGCTCATCCGGTCAAGGGACATAACCTTCGTTGAAAATAAGACGATTGAAGACATTGGCAGGGAGGTCAAGTGCGATAATAAGCAAACAGACAAAGTAAGCGTTGAAGCTATCCATCCGGCATCATTGGAAGGAGAAGATCATGGTCCTGAGATGGTTGAGGATAATGAAGAAGAGAACATGGCTCCGGATGACACCATGGATGGAGTCATTCCTCAACCGGCTGGGAATGTCTCTGTTAGACGATCCTCCCGCAACAGACGGCAGTCCGTTCGTCTGTCGCCTAACGAATATATCATGCTTACTGATACCGGAGAACCTGAGGACTATGAAGAGGCGATGAAGGACGACAGCAAAGAGGATTGGCTGGAAGTCATGAAAGAAGAAATGAGTTCTCTTTATGAGAACCACACCTTCGACTTGGTCAAACTTTCTAAGGGGAAGAAGGCCCTCAAGAACAAATGGGTATTTCGTTTGAAGCCGGACGAGAATGCCATGAAGCCAAAGTACAAGGCACAGCTGGTAGTGAAGGGTTTCAATCACCAAAAATGGGTTGATTTTGATGAAATATTTGCTCCAATTGTGAAAATGTCCTCCATACAGGTGGTACTGGGCCTAACTGCCGCCGAGGACTTTGAGGTGGAACAGATGGATGTCCGGACTGCATTTCTCCATGGAAAGCTTGAGGAAGAGATCTACATTGAACAACCGGAAGGGTTTAAAGTTAAGGGAAAGGAAAAACTTGTTTGTCGTCTAAGAAAAAAATTATACGGGATGAAGCAAGTTCCCAGGCAGTGGTATAAGAAATTCGAGTCAGTCATGACCAGTCAGGGGTACTGGCGGACAACTCGTGATCACTGCGTATTTGTACAGAGGTTCTCGGATGGTAACTTTGTTGTCCTTCTCCTATACGTGGACGACATGCTAATCGTTGGACGGAACAGTGTCCAGATAAAGGAGCTAAAGGAACAGCTTGGGCAGTCATTTGCTATGAAGGACCTTGGATTAGCTAAGCAGATTCTGGGAGTCAGAATCTTATGCGATCCAAAGGCAAGGAAATTGTGGCTGTCTCAAGAGAACTACCTTGAGAAAGTGCTTCAACGATTCAATATGAATAAATCAAAGCCCGTAAACACACCATTGGCAAACCACTACAGGCTGAGCACTCGTCAATGCCCGACCTCGGATGACGAGAAGAAATACATGAAAGGCGTTCCCTACTCATCAGTTGTGGGAAACTTGATGTATGCCTTGGTGTGCACCAAACCTGACATAACTCCTACCGTTGGGACAGTTAGCCGGTTTTTGTCCAATCCGGAAAAGGAGCACTGGTCCGTTGTGAAGTGGATCATGAGATATATTCGGAAAACTTCCAAGAGGTGCTTGTGTCTTGGAAGTGACAAGCCTCAATTGGTGGGTTACTCGGACGCGAATATGGCCGGAGATATCGACACACACAAATCTACATCGGGTTACTTAGTGAAATTTACGGGAAGTGTAGTTTCTTGGCAGTCCAAGCTACAAAAGTGCGTAGCCCTATCCACTACTGAAGTTGAATACATCGTAGTGACGGAGGCCTGTAAGGAGATGTTGTGGATGAAGGAGTTCGTTCAAGAGTTGGGCATTGAACAGGAAAGATATGTGGTGCTTTGTGACAGTCAGAGTGCCATTCATCTATGTAAGAACTCTTCACTTCATTCCAGATCAAAGCACATTAATGTACGATATCATTGGGTAAGAGAGATGCTGGAGGAAGGTCTACTGTCACTGGATAAGGTTAGCACGGAAGAGAACGGGGCATACATGATGACTAAGATTCTACCGAAAGGGAAGAATGAGGCATGCTGCAAGATGGCCGGGCTAATAGATTTAACTTCCTCATGGTTGTGAAGGGAAGTTTGTTGGGAATCACTTCCGTGAAGAAGTTCTTGTGATTGAAGAACTCAATCAGAACAAGAAGTTCCGGTCAACATGGTTGACCGGATGGACGGTTAACAGCTAGTCAATATAGTTGACCGATTGAAGGTTTATGTTGACCGGTTTTTTGCTGAGGGTTCTCAGACAACAAATGACAACGGTCAACAGGGCGTTGACTGGTCTAAATGAGAAGACGGTCAACATAGTTGACCGGCTTATTATGACAATATAGAAGACCTGCTACGTCTGAAAGGGGCTGGTTGACCTGCCTGTTTAGGTAACCTTGAAACTTCAACAGCAGATCTATCTGCTGCTACAGGCATGCGCCGCCTGCTACTGAACATGGTAAACATATGCATGCTTCTTGGGAACTGTACACCAACCATGGAGCATGGCATGGTGATCCTGCTGCTGCTGCTGGTCTTGTGTATATGTATATATATATATGTGTGTGTGTGTGTATGTACATGGATGTGAGACGGTGAGAAGAAAAAGAAAAAGTGCGAAAGAACAGAGAGGAAGAAAAGAAGCAGAGTGCAGTGAGGAGAGACTGTGTGTGTGTTCTGTTCTTATTTTTCGCCTCTTGTTTATAATCACTCATCTCATACATAGTATATTTTAGCGAACTTAGTGTCCCGTGGTTTTTCCCTTATTTCATAAGGGTTTTCCACGTAAATATTGTGTGTTCATCTTCTTCCTACTTCCATTCATTCTCTTCAATTCCCTTGTGCATGTGTTGGTAGGCCACTCCATTTCCGGCAAACACTAATCGACATTTATGTCTTTCAATACTCCCATCACTATTAAATTTTAATTTGAATACATATCGATATCCGATAGTTTTCTTTCCTCGAGGTAAATCAGTAATGATCCAGGTTTTATTAGATTCTAAAGCTTTTAATTCATCTTCGATGGCTTTTCGCCAGTTAGGATCACGCATGGCCTGCGTATAGGTTTGTGGTTTAGTTTGGGATGAGATGGAAGATGCAAAAGAATCATAGTCATGGGACAGCTGTTAATGTATATGTAATTTTCGAGAGGGTAAGGTTTGCCTGGGGGAATTTGTGCTGTGGGTTGAATAGGAACAACTTGAGATGCTTGATGACAATGAAAGTCTTTCAAGTATTGAGGAGCTTTCCTAATTCTGGTAGTTCTGCAAACGAGAGTGTTATCTCCTGTTGGGAATTGGATATTTATAGGAGGATTACTAGGCTGTAGATTGTCACTCAAAGGTTCTTGATTATGGTCAGGTTGATCGTGAATAAGGGGTGAATTGAATTCCTCTTTATCATTCCAATTTGTAGTGAATGGCGAATCTTTATCTAGAACCGAATCGATGTCCGGATTCGAGTCTAAGCCATGGATTGAAGATAATTGTTGAATGACAAAAGGATCGACACTGGTCACTACGGGAGGCATTGCATTAGATTGGTCATTGAAAACAGTTTCGGCACAGTTTCCTTTGTACAGGAAGACATTCTCATGAAAAATGACATCCCTTGAATAAAATGTGACATGGTTATGCAAATCAAACAATTTGTATCCTTTGATTCCGAAAGGATATCCAAAAAACATACAAGTTCTACTTTTGGGATCAAATTTCTTCCGCCTATGAGAGAGGGTGGATGCGAAACACAAACAACCAAATATGCGGAGATTGTCATAATTTGGTTTGACTCCAAATAGAATTTCATATGGAGTCTTGTTTTCAAGTAACAGAGTAGGAATTTTGTTGATAATGTGTGCAACGGTAAGTATATAATCACTCCAAAATTTTAAGGGAAGTCCCAATTAAAATCAAATAGCTCTAGCAACATTCAATAAATGTTGGTGTTTGCGTTCAACAATACCGTTTTGCTGTGGTGTTTTCACACAACTGCGTTGATGGATAACACCTCTTGTACTATAAAAGTCTCCCAAACAAAATTTGGTCCCATTGTCACTACGAATGACTTTGATTTTGACATTAAATTGTGCGGCAACTAGGTTGTAAAAGACTTCCAAGCACAATTTTGTATCCGATTTTTGTTTCAGAAGATAAATCCAAGTACTCCTGGAGAAATCATCAACGATAGTCAAGAAATATTTATATCCATCATAAGATATCTTAGAACATGGTCCCCATAAGTCACAATGCACCACATCGAACAATATGTGTGACTTATGAGTACTGGGAGAAAAAGGAAGGTGACGTTGCTTGGCCATATGACAAATAGAACAGGGATTATTATTAATAGAATGCACTGCTCCTTTTACAAGAGGATCATTTATTAATTTCATCCTAAAATATGAAATATGACCTAATCGAGAATGCCATAGATGAACAGGTAATGAAACAGAATTGACAGAAGGCTTCTTGTAGAGTTTGGAGAGAAGGCTCTGTAAAAAATTGGGATGTACTTTCTTATTCATTGGATAATATAAACTATTTTTCTCTTCACCCATCCCAATCGTTGTCCAGGAGGAAAGGTTCTGAATTAGGCAAATATCACCAAAGAAAAATAAACAATAACCGAGATTATTAGCAAATTGCTTCACAGATATCAAATTGAAAGTAAAAGAGGGAACACATAAAACATTTCGCAGCATAATTTTATCGGTCAATTTGACCGTGCTAATGTGGGAAGCAGGGGCCTTACTCCCATCAGGGAGTTTAACAGAACAAGAGATTAGAATCTCCTTATTAAGGTATAAAGATGGATCACATATCATGTGATCAGTAGCCCCTGTATCAAGGATCCAGATGTTCCTTTTATTACGGAAGGAAGAGACAGAGTAGAGATTATTACCAGCCATATTTGCGGCCTTCGGTTGATCACTGATGGGATCAAAAAGTTGGGAACTCTTTCTAGTCGTTTGAGAAGGCACTGCTGGATCCTTTGGTTGAATTAGATTCATGAGTTGCTGGAACTGCACTCTAGTTAATTCAACTTTGTCATCCTCATAAGTCTCTTGGTCAGAGATAGTGGTGTGACTTAATTTGTTGGTCGAGAGTGCTGTGGCTCCAGACTTACCATTCGATTTACGACTGGGAGGGAAGCCATGGAGCTGATAACATTTATCAATAACGTGTCCAGGTTTGTTATAATGAGCACAGATGGGAATCTCAGCATTCCCAATTTTAAAACATTGTTGCAAGGAATGTCCTAGAACATGACAATGAACGCAAAAAAGCCTATCCTTTTTAAACATCTGATTATTTTTCATGGTTGTTGTAGGGTTATTAACAGCCCGTTTCGTGAGCAAAGCTACGGTTTCTAAGGGATGAACAGCAGACAACATTTGGTATTGTCGTTCTTATTGTTGGATTATAGAGAAGACTTTGTTGACAGAAGGGAGAGGGTCCATCAACATAATATGGTCTCTCACATTAGCATACGAATCATTGAGACCCATTAGGAATTGCATGATACAATCCCTCTGATATCGCTCGATGAGCACTTTGATTTTGCCACAGTCACAATCTGAGAGAGGGTCATAAATAAGAAGCTCGTCCCAAATTGTTTTCAGCTTTCCATAATACAAACTTACCGAATCGTGCTCTTGCAAGAAACACGCCAAGGATTTCTTAAGTTGAAAAATTCGTGGCCCATTCTGTTGGGTGAATCGGTCACGCAGTTCCTTCCAGATTTCGAAAGCGTCATCAACGAACACAACACTGGATTTAATGGAAGAACTGATGGAGTTCTGGATCCAGGACACCACCATGTCATTGCAGCGTCCCCAAGCTTCAAAAAGGGGATCGGTGGAATCGATGGGTTTGGGAACAGTACCGTCAATAAATGGAAGTTTGTTTTTAGCCCTTAATGCTCGACGCATGGTTCCAGACCAGGTTGAATAGTTGTCGACAGTGAACAAATCGGCAACCAAGGTGACGGCTGGACTATCGCCGGCTTCCAAACGGAACGGGTTGCATGGATCTGAAAGGTTTTGAAATCGTAGAAGGTTTTGGGTAAAAACAGGATCTGAGTTGCTGTCGCTAGATGCGTTATCGGAAGCATTGGGGTTGTGGTGGTGTGCCGTGGTGGTGTGATACCATGTAAGAAATCGGAAGCAGTTTGGAGAGGATGAAGACGAAGAGAGAGGACGACGCTGTTCTTGGAAAGTGGCAAAAGTTTGCCAGAAAAATAATAACGCCACAGGATTTTTGATTTCTTATGTTCACACACTGTACACGAAGCTGCCCAATATATAATAAAGGGTGCTAGGGCCGATAACGGGAAGAGCGAAAAATAAAAGGGAAAGAAATACAACGAAAAACAAAAAAGATAACAAAGGCAAGAAAATATACACCGATCCTAAAAATACAATATTAACAAAATAAAAAGATATTAACAAAATAAGAAGATTATCTATGTCTTAATAGTAATCATTCTAAATTTCTCCTGTCGGTTTCTACATTGTTGGTCCCAAACCATCAAACACAAACCAGTAGACCTATAAAAACTGGAACTCATGTTCTGTAGTAAGCCAAGTTACAGATTCCATAATAATTCCTACAAAAGCTACTGAACATGCAAACTGATTACTATGGTCTTCCAAAGGTAATTACAAATTCTGATATCCTGATTGCTTTCCTTCTTTTGAAAAACCTGTAATTTCAGAATCCTGGCATATTCTTGTATACTATACACAAACCTTATTTCCATGCTCTTTTATTCAAGCTACTGAATTTTAGTAAACCAAATTCAATCACAACTTCGGCTTTAATGCAACAATTCTTCCTTGAGTTCAGATTATTGATACTGCAACTAGATTGGTATTTAATATCACATTCTGATTTTTCGATTCTGCGTATCTGTGGTTCTTGCTCCGCACAAAATGAGTAATTTCTACACATACCAACTTAATTTGTTCATCATTGCTTATTTTGAAATTTGTTCTAAATCTCTACAAAGTGGTGCCTCACACCATGAATACTAGTGCAAGGGTAGACAACACGAGTAATTTTGTTGCTCAATTTATCAACACTCATTATCCATAGATCAAGCAATTTTGCACCATACATTTACTCCTTTTTGCAACATCAGCAACCTTCAATTCCAAACACATTTCACAAGTATCCAAGCATTGATTCAGTTTGCCATCCCCCCTCCACTAAGCAGGCTACACAATCACTTCAAGATAGCTATGGAAACAAATGGCTCAAAAATGTGTATCAGGTTTTTACCATAAGGAATAGATACCAATGTTCAAGCCATTCCACTTATACATCAGTCTCTCAAAGCTATAGACAAACCAACTAAACTCCTGGTATTTCGATCCTATTGCAGCTTGAAAACAATGGATGATCAAGAGTTCAGTGAGGCATTCTCACTTTAATCTCCTTACGGTTGTTATACCTATATGTATGTGCAACCACAAGCAAGAGGGCAGACCATTGCATGCTACAAGACATACATGAGGCTAGAAGTGCAAGGAATATGTTGGATGGGAGAATTTATAGGACTTGTTTGTAATGTCTCCAATTCTGGATACCAGATGAGTACAATGCTGGTTCATGTCTTGCAGACCCTGTAATCATTTCAGTAAATTCAGCGGCAATCACTTCTCTCCATTTTAGGTGTAACTGGTGTTGCAAGAGCTTATTTCTCAATTGAAAACCAATTCTTCCACTTAACATTTCAAATCCAACAAGCCACACAAAGAGGATCTGTCATCTTCCATGCCCCCACAGAACAACCCCCAACTGTAAAGCAGTTCTGAAATTGAAACTGGAATAACTCACAACACCACTATCCAGTCCTCCAATTATGAAAATGCCTAAGACGATTATAATGATGATAATGGGGAGGATAATGAAGACTCAAATAAAAACCTGTGTTGAAGTTTCTGAAATTGCTGAAGTTGTTGGACGTCCTACATCAGTATTGCAACCTGCTGCGGCTGCTGTCCTAGACCTGCAACTTACAGTCTGTTTAGATTGCAAAATTTGGAATTAAAATTCAGAAATGAAAGTCTAATTCTCATTCTGTTGGAATTGAAATTGAATAGTATTCAAGTTTTGTTATTTTGATTATGCAAGGAATTATAATTTTAAGATAAAAAACA
>JAODPA010098274.1:0-21877 GCA_025585075.1 Nepenthes mirabilis
TATATATTTTTAGACCACGAATTTCTTATCTGAATCTGAAATAAGTTAAAATTACCTTTGTCATGCCTAGAGAAACAAATTTCACCTGCTTCTGGTTAACAAGACTGATTTATCATGGACAGCGAAGGCACGAATGATGCTTTCACGCTTGATTCAATACGGCAGTCGTTGGTTCGACAAGAAGATACGATTATCTTCAGCTTGATCGAGAGAGCCAAGTTTCCGATCAATTCCGCTGCGTACGATGCGTCGCCGTCGTCCTTCGTCCACGGCTTCCCCGGCTCGCTTCTTGATTTCGTCGTCCGACGAACCGAGGCTGTCCAGGCGAAGGTACACAACTCATCGTGAATTTGATCGCATTCGCTCCGTTAATGCCTTGATTTTCTTTCCTCCTTGTCCCTTTCTCTGTGACGTAATATAATAATTTAAATAGTTTCTTTATTGTTATAAGATTAGACAAATTTTAATTATTTTTATATAGACTGATATATGAACCCATCTTCTTTTTTTTGAAAATTATTGTCTAATTATAATTTGGTTGACCGCACATTTTGTGTATAATTTAGTTGTTAAGGCTTGGCCAGGATCTAAATTTTAGATCCTCCTTGTCCATTATTTTTTATGTNTACTGTATCCAATTTATTTCTATTACAGTGAGATTTTGTTATAGATAACTGCCTCTGAGTAAGTTCATTCATAACCATAACCTATTTAAAAATTTGGTAATAGTAATCTTAACACACTTAATAACTAAATAAGAGAATATAATAAAAAAATTAACAATAAATCGATTATATGCTCTAAATCGATTTATCACGTACCTGAAGTGACTAAAACTCTATATTTCTCTATAAGCATGAAATGGAAAGAGACAACTATAAGAGGAAAATCTCTCCTACTGGTTAGATTATCCGAGAAATGGAAGGTTGGGATGGGGTATTGCATATTCCAGCAACCCTAAAATGGGAGATGATTGAAATCCCACGTCTAATATTTGGTCCTAATTAGAATTCTTAACAAGACTTTTCATTTTAGTCGATTATATCGGTTCAGTATATTCTTTAAATATGATTGAAGGGGAGTCCCACTCATTTAGCCCTTCGTCCATGCCTAGACGCAGTCATTTAGCAAAAAAAAGCAGCTCGATTTTCTGTGGTGAGGATATCGTTGTAGCCTTGGATTCTTGAGAAATCTAAGATCCGTAGCCCCTGATTGCCTCTGCCTCATCCTCTCATACACAATAAGCCATTTGAGAAGGATTTAATCTATAGATATATCTATAGTAATGCTGGATGTTATGGGTGAAATTAATCTCTCTTTATTGGGAGAATCCTGGGATTCCCTATATGTTGGTTCACACTCTTACATTAATTAAATGACTTAAATTGAGTAGGTTGGTGGGATTTGATTGGCAATAGTTAGCAACCCTGATCTCTCTCTCTCTCTCTGTATAAATATATATGTGTATGTATGCATGTATCATTGGATCTTGCAATTGGACGCTTAAAGTTAGACTAGAATTAACATGAAATCACATTGTGGAATATAAAGAAGCTGCTCTGCATTCAATTATTAATTGATTAGTTGGTCAAAGTCCTTAAATTGAGACCAAAAATTTATTTCAGGCTGGCAGATACGAAAATCCAGAAGAGCTTCCATTCCTCCTGACTACTCTACCACATCCGCTAGTCCCCCGTCACAACTATCCACAGGTTAATATATACCTAAGCAGCTTTTTGACTGGAATATTTCTCTCTCTCTATCTCTACACCATGGGAGACAGTGATATCGTTCGACTGTGACGTGACAGTGATAGAGAAAAGACGTATCATAGACAATGATAAAGCCTCGTACAACTGGTCCTTTAAAGAACCAGCCATACATGATGCCCGTACCCTGATCACTTAAGCTATTAAAAGCGAAACAGATTTCCATGAAAGCTTATTATTAACATAATTTCACTTTCAGGTTTTGTATCCTGCGGCTGCTTCAGTCAATGTAAGCAAGACCATATTGGATATGTACATCCAGCAACTTCTTCCATTGTTTACTGCTGAGGGTGATGATGGCAATTATGCATCAGCTGCTGCCTGTGATCTTGCATGCTTACAGGTTCGGTTTACGTATTAATAAAGCCTCCACAGTTCTCTCTAGTAAATGAAAAGGGTTAAGAACCGGCCCGTTTGCGAATGTTCCATGAGTCGGACATGCTTCTCGCGGTGCCACAGCATATCAACAGATACATAAATTTGGTAGTCGTGAATGACAAATAGCAAACATGAAGTTGGTCTCGACCAGCATACGAAATTTTGTTGAAATGCATGGTGCTATCAGCAGAGAAGAAATTCTCCTAATTGGCAAACCCATTGACGTCTGCAGATGCTTATTTTCCTGCCTCCAGACCCAAATAGTACGCACATTTGTGTAAAAATGTTTTTCTACGTTACAGGCGCTCTCTAGGAGGATACACGACGGAAGATTTGTCGCTGAGGTTAAGTTCCGGGACGCACCAGAAGACTACGAGCCTCTAATTCGTGCAAAGGTAAGAGTGCTCACCTTATTCAACTAGAAATGCCAAGGAGAGGTTTTGCTTAGCTTCAAATCAATGGGGAAAAATTTTACTGATGCAACTTGTTTAGTGATTCAAGATAAATATTAGAGGCCCTTTTATTTTGGGAAAACTATTTTCCATTTTTTTTTATTTTCAAGCTTTGTTTTCCTTTTCTTTTCTTTTTTTTAATTTTCACATTTTTTTTTCAAAAAAATAAAAAATTGTGTTAATTTGTTTTGTCTAGACCCAAAACAGAAAAACATAATAATGATCTCAAACCAATATGACAACACTGCACATAATCAATAGTAACATCAAAATAATTATAAATATAGTACAAAATAAAGTCAAATTTTATCAATTTAACCACCGACTTATTATACATGCTCTATATCAACAAAGTGCTAGAAATCAACTTAACACAAGACATACATATCTCTAGGTTAGTCAATATTGAGAACACATCCCATTGGCCACTTAAGAATAAAAACCATATCCGAATTTATATATGCTGACAAATGAACCCATAAAATGCTATCACATCATAACTTTTATATCCAAAATTCTACTAAACATACCATTTCAAATCTCTATTTGAAAGGCCTTTTTAGGAAATAGTCATTGGTCCTATTCCCATGCCAAGTGATTTAAAGCATGCCAATTTAAAATATGATAAATTATAATAGTAAACTAAAGTTTAGTATAGTATATAATCATAACATGAATAATAATGAATAATTCATACTAAATGTGCAAAATGAAAAATGATGAATATTGTGTGCAAAATTGTAAAACTTAGAACCAAGATCCAGTAGTATTTTTGGATGGTAAGATTGAAAATAAAACTTTATTTTGCCTATATTTCCTCGTTAGCTGGGCCTAAATTTTTATCATTGCTCCTTTTTGCCTAAATTCATTCATAAGCAAATAAGTATTGACTTAATCAAAACTAAACATATTTTTGTTAATAAATAGTACTATCATAATATAGTCAAAAGAATTGGAAAACGAAACTTGACCTTCACCTTGTCCTCTACCAAATCTAAATGCTTCTCAAAACTCTCATATTTTTTCTTCCGAAGGCCATACAATTACTTCTTTAAATGCTCTCTAGTCATAAGCGACTTGGCTTTATACCTCATTCCAAATTAATCAAAACCTCTTCTAGATTAGATAAACCAATCTCTTCTTTATAAAGAATATTATTTATAAGAAATAGTTTGATTATATAAATTTTTAAATCTAGTATATCTTGCCACTCTTCGTTGGTCAATTTTTCCAATCTGTCCATTTTCCTTTAAGGTGTCTTTGTTTTAGTTCACTCTAATGTGTGGGGTCCCTCTCCCATGTTCTCATCTCCCTCAACAAATGGTATCATTGAACGAAAAAACCAACATTTTTTTGAAATTGCCTGGGCATTAGTTCATGGGGCTCATGTGCCAATTCAATACTAGCCTAATGCGGTGTCCATCGCCATCTACTTCAAGGACTATTAATCCCAAATATCTTAATTATAAATACAATATAAGTATACAAATATAAGCTATGAATAATAAGATAATAATTGAAAAAAAAAAAAACAAGCAAAACGTTCTTTATAAGAGTAATAACAATGTATACAAAATTGAAGAATGGAGTATAAATTGGATCTCATAGATGTACAAAATCTTTTATTATTCTTCTCTCATTTCTCTCTATATTCAGATCTCCTTATGCTTTAAAATGAGCCTCATATATATTATCCAAAATCAAGACATGTACTTATATTCGTACACTGATCGAACACTTGTCACACTGATGTCATGGAAGGTATGTGGTTCAAGTTCCGTATCTCGTAACTTTCTTATAAAACTTCCCAGGAAGACTTCCATTCATGTGAAAATTTGTACAAACATTATATGAAATTTGACACTCTGTCAAGTTTTGGTATAAACAAAAAATTGCTTAAACATCATATGAAAACTTTTTAGTGATAAGAGAAATGGAAAAAAAAATATGTATAATAGATACGAAGCTCATAATAGAGTAATTCAAAACTCAACATAAACTCTAAAAAAGTCAAACCTTAACAAGGCCAAACACTGAGGGAGGACAAAGCATATAGAGACTGAGGTCTAGGGTACTTCAGTAAGGCCTTAGCCATACAATTTTTCTATCTATTCATCCACATCAAAAATTTATCTAATCTATATGCCAAATCATTTTTCAAACCTTATGATTTTCAGATTGATTGGTGCATTAGTCTGACTTAAGCATTCGAGAAAGTTGTAACATCCAAGTGTTAAATTTAGGGCAACAATATTTGATTCAAAGTAAATTGTGTTTAGATATTGACATTTAATTATGGGATCCAATAAGACCATAAGTATTCATCCTTATGATGTTAGTATATAATGGGCACACGACTTATACACATGCTTAGTCAGACAATGTATCATGCCTAATGTCCGCATGATATACGAATGTACTTATTTTTGGAGAGATTGAAAAGGTTGATGAGTGCAAAAGGGATGCACATACATGGTCAAACATATTAGCGAACCTGATGTACACATAAAGGGATGCGCACATGCGTCAACCATGCAGACTTGGGAATACGATCAGCCCACACGTTCTACTCTACTATATTAAAAGGCCTCTACATTTTCCAATTCATTTCTATTAGATTTTTAGGAGAAGAGAAAGAAAGATAATGAGGAAGAAAGAAAGGTGTTTCTTGAAGAAATTTTTTGAAATTTCTTATGAATTCAATTTATGTAAGTATATTTCAAGCTTCCATCTCTTTATTGCTAATTTCATAAATTCTTTCCACATCTTGCTAAAACCTCATGTTATTGTTTAATATCACAATGTAAGTGGTTAGTTATATTGTTTACATCTTTTGAGATTTTAATATGTTTTATCTAACTTTCTAAAATTTATCCTAAAATATTAAATTTATTGATGAAAATCCCTTACATGTGCAAGTTCATTCAAGAGTTTTGATAAATCTTTACAACTAAGTTATAAAAAGTTTATTTATTTCTAAATTTTGAAAAAAATTATTTTGTAGAGATTTTTTTTCCTTTTCAAAAAACTATTTTAATGAATTGACAATAATCTATTGTGATAAATACTTTTATATTTTTGTATGTGAAAGTAGTATAACTATCATCGACAAGTTAAAGTGGTATTTGGCCTCATCTTAGGTATGATATATAGATAGCGTGTCTTTGAGTTTAAATAGTGGCTTGTGACCCCTTCTATAAAATATGATATATAGATTAGCCTTAGTTTTAATAAGTGGTTGTTAAATGGGATGTTGAATGCCATTCTTATGTTAACAAGGGTTACACAAATGTCAATGCTTCAAATGTAATTGAGGAAAGAATATGACAGTGAGAGGAAATAGAAGAAGGATCATGAGTATAACGATTAGGTCTTTACCGCTATTAATGATGACCTTCATACTATTAATGAGAGAATGTAAGAACCTCCTATGCCACGAGATGAGTTAGGACATGAATAATGGATCATCGGTTCATATGACAATTAAGAAAGTATTTATTCATATCTTATACGCTATATAATTATGAGACATTAACGATTGGTAACGATGACATATTAAAGGTTATTAATATTAGAAACGTGTGCTTGAATAGAAGCTATGGGATGAGGTTGGTGTTGAAGAACGTTCAATATGTAATAGATACTCAACTGAATTTGATTTCGGCAAACAAATTTGACGATAAGGACTCTTATGCAACATTTGGCAAATAGACAATAAAAACTCACTAAAAGCTTTTTAGTTGTGGCACGAAAAGTGAAGAGTTCAAGCCAATATTTAATGAAAATTGCTATTTTAAAGGATAATATGAATATGACAGATAAGACATTTGGTTATAATAGTATAAAGAGTGTGACGAAACAGATTTTTTTTTTAATAATCTCCGTCAATAATCACATAAAACTAATATTCATAATTTAAATAATATAAAATTTTTACAGAAAATCAGGTAAAATTTTCTCTAAAAGTGGATAAAAATCATATATGAAAGCCTGCTGAATAAAATCTATACAAAGCATACAAATATCCAGACTTTAAAATTTACTCCACAACACACACAGGATTAACACATACCATATCATCTATGGCAATCATATGACTCCTACACAACTTATTCACAGGACCAATATCACACACCATGTAATCTGTGGCTCCAACCCAATAATCTCCAACTTACTGTATTGGGTCTAAATAGGGATGTTATCTAGGTACTTATACAAAACTTAATATTTTACCTACAGAAGTATTCAACATCCATAAATAAATTGCAAATGTATAACAATAATCCATAATAATTAAGTAAGATGTCATAGCGAAAATTAATATATAACATTAATATAAATCAGCTAGTTACATCTTATGTCATTAGCCACAGTTTAAGGTTCTAAGTCTTCGAAGTCCTTCAATCTTTATAAGCTAAACCGTCACGTTGTTCTATCTAATCAAGTGTCAGCTCGTGACTCTCATTTGGAAGGAAGAAGAAATAAGAATGAGTTAATAACTCACTAAGACACATATACAAATAAAATGATATACAATTTTTATAATCAAACATAATAATGCGTATATAAGGAACAGGAATGCATATGAGATTGCAAGACATGATTTAGGAGGGAATACTTCCATTGATTGTTTCAGATTTCTTTAGTTCATTTCCTTTTGTCTTGTCTTAATCATCAATTTATGCCGAAAATTTATTTCATTTGGGGGCCAAGATCAGTAGGCCTTATTGACAGAGGAACGATCGATTGTAGTCTGGATTATATTTATTCATACACAATCCAAAGCTATCTCCTCCTATTAAAGATCCAGATGTGGGTCATGTACATACAATCCCTATAAATGAGGCCAATCAGCCGCCGCGGCCTAGCTGTGGCGGTTCCAAAACAGACGACGACCTTCCGTAATAATATATTAAGGCATACCAAGAAATATCACCTACTAAAAAAGTACGATTAGGACACACGATCAGAGAAATCCTTTGAGTTTTCACTATAATATTTTAGCATGTCAAAGTTTATTATCCGTAATCCTTGATCCAAATTCTTAGTTCCTTATTACATTAGAAATTTTCGTTTTAAAGTGTCAAACCAATTTTCTTTGTTCTCACTCTACCGGAGAACATTTCATAAATTAAACAGATCATCGTTCTATAGAACAATTTAGAAGTTCATCACTTAATTACAAAATTTTCTTTATCATCATATTTTCTTTTCATAAGCATATTTCCATATTCTTCGTAAACTTAGGTTCTCACATATTAATAGTTCATACCACGTGAGTTTAGATCCCAAAGTATTCATAATTCATATATAATATTTCTTGAAATTTAGGAGGATTAAGAAATTTCTTTTTGATTACGCCAAATAGAATTCTTAAAATTTTTGATCGATAATTATTAGCAAATAGTCCATGATATGATTTTTGGAACATTTCAGATTAATAGGTTCATGATACGTGCATAATTTATCATAAGGCTTGGAATAAGGAACTCCTACCATCAAAAGGCAAATTGACTTGAAAGGCTTTCGGATACGATTTTCCTTCACAATTGAACATGTTGAAACTTTCAGATTATACAATTGAGGCTATACAGATACATATCACTTAGTTAACAATTAAATAGTGTGAAATTATGCAAAATGTTGCTTATGGAACTCGAGTGAATAGTATCCGTGATGAACAGTGCGCGTGAACAGTGCCCCGATTGTACATATCGATTAATTCTCAATATTTTGAGCATCTAAAGGGTATCTTATCAAATTCAATGTATGGGTAATTATAATTCGAAGTTAATTTATGTATCAAACTCCAAATCGAAACTTAAAAGGGGTCCGGGCGCAGGTTAGAGTTTCCTCGAACAAATTTCTATATAAAACTACAAATTCGGATACTCAATCAATAAATTAATGAGCCCAAGTCATGGGTAATCATATTTTAATCCCAAATCAAGTAAAAATTCCAAAAATTTGTGGGTAAATCATCCAGGCCTTATCCGAAAATCTAATAAATCTACAAATTCGGGCACGAAATATACATATATACGTGCTTGGGTCTTGGGAATCATAAAATATAAACTTAATCGAGTATCTAAATGAAGATACCAAAAAACAATAAGACAAAAGTGTAAGAAAACAAAAGAAGAGGGTATGTGTGCACTTATTTCATCCCGATCTATTACATTTTTAATTAGCTTTCGGGTGGATTTGAACTCGTGGGCCTCCATCTCCTCCTCTCTCTAGCTCCTGGTTCTCTCTCCCTCTAAACCCAAAATGGCCAAAAAATAACATGCTGGAACCCTCATGTGATATTTATATAGTGGCGTGCGCCAACTGGGTGCTCGAGCGTCCGGTAGGCCTAAGACATTCTATTTTTGGCGCTGCCTGCCACCCTCGAGTGCACGACAAGCACCATACTGCTGGCAGCGCACCAGCAAGTAGTAGCCCACTTTCGTCCGATTTTTACTTCCGATACATATTCTTCCACATATATTAAGCGTAATCTTAATCATTATAATATTAATTACTTTCTAATTATCGTGTTTTGAAAATCGAGACCTCATAAGGAGACATAATTAGTTTACTAGGAAAAGCATACATACCAATGGAAAAACAATAAATGAGAGCATGAGTACTCATTGCGAACTAGCGAAGTCAAAAAGAGTTTCATTCCAAGACGATCTGACTTTGATATGATCGGGTCCTTTCAAGCTTGCGTATTTCGACATGTATATTCTTGTGGATGAGAAGTTATCAGTAGACAAGAGATAATATTTGTATGTTAGATTAGCGGAGTGCCCCTACAAAATTATGAGAGAAAATTTATTAGATTTTAGATCACTCTCTTTCGTATAAGATTCCCTTTATATATGCTACTTTTCATTTTTGTTACTAACAAAATGGTTTCATTTGACATTTGTGTGAATTTTTATTTGAACGATTACTTGGCAGTATGCCTGAAGGACTTTTGAATGATACTTGTACAAAATTATGCTCAATCGAAAGTCTTACGGTGAAGTTTCGCAAGATAGGGCTTAAGTAGTAGACTCCCAGAATCATTCAATGAAATGTTAGTGTGATAGGCCCTCAAGAGCCGCGCTGGTATAAAGATATGTCTTGAATTATGGCCACGTATCTAAGGCTTATTTGAAGGAAAAGGGGTGTTGAACAGAGTGACAAATGAGATAAGAAAAAGATGAAGCTTTGTCTTCCCATTTGAGAACCAATATATATAAATATACAAAGAATATATCATCTATCATTTTCATTTGAAATTATTTTCTTGTTGTTCACAACTTGGATTTATAATCATGGCGTTTGGGTCTAATAGTAATTGAATCTCATACTTATAATGAGCAGTAAACGAGCTAACTCTTTGATAATTTTAGATGTAAGATCTCATAATTTTTTCCTTCATTTAAAAATATTTTCAAGTAAAATCATTTATATAAATTGTATACTTATTTATGCATGTCTTTTTTGTTAGTTGCATCTTCAAATGAAAGAGAAGTAGGCTGTGGTATATGGATTTCTGTTGGGGATTTAGAACCAGATACATATCACTCGGCGTAGCGGAATAACATCCGAATCCCTCCGTCGATTGTCAGCCACCAAAGTATAAGCACAATGAATACAATAATATACAACGATTTTTAACGTGGAAAACTCATTTTAACAAATGAAAAAATTACAAGATAAACTCTGAAAAATCTCCATTATATAAAATTTGGTTATACAAACCTCTAAGATAGAGTACTAATAATCAATCCGAGATATAGTAAGAAACTTCAAAGTAAGAGCAAAAAAATCCGTTTTTTTCTTTTCTCGCTTTTTCTTCTCTCCTTCTCTTACTGACGACACTTTCTACACTTTAATTTTACCAAGTAACTCTTGGCGAAGAGGAATGTTCGTATACACTTCTTCCACTTTTAACCCTAAAGCGCCTGGTGCGTTTTATAATGACATCGGGCTCAAATTCCACAAATTGCTCACTTGCTCTGAATCTTATAGTGGATTTGTTACACCAAATTGCTCACCTGCTCTAAATCTTGCAGGCGATTTATTACACCAGCTTTGGAGCACTAGCTATCATGCCCCACATTTTTACCAGTTCCCGCGCTTTTGGTAGAACAGGCCCGACCCCATCTACTCTGACGATCTCATCTTGGCTCAGCCACACCAGGTTGGTTGCTCCTAATCGACCTCCAGGCTGGCCTCTTCTTAGCCGATCGGCCTCCCTTGTCGGCCTCCCTTGTCGGCCTCACCCAGGCGGCCAGCCTACCTGGCTGGCCGTCTTCAGGCTTTCAGCTACTCCACCTAGGCATCGATCTCCTCCAGCCGCTTGCCATGCGCACTTTACGCGCAAACACTCTGTTCCTACGATGACTTTTCATTTGTTGAATTATCCATAATAGAGTGACTAAAATTCAATAAACTTCCTCTCGTGACATTTTGGGGGGACCTTTTGTCTCTTATCAACAACTGTCATCACCTGCCTTTCGGCAGTTTTTCCTTAGTTAGGATCACAACGTCGACCTTTACAACTCTAAATGATACATTCTTTTACTCCATCGACTCTCGAGTAGTCTCACTCCCCTCTGATTTCTCCTCCGTGGTAGAATCATTTAATAAAGTGCCAAAAATTAACTTAATAACAAACATATATATATCCGGATTACTTGCTGAAAACACAATCCATTGACCACTCTGGGAATGAAAGCCATAACCCGATTTGGTATCATGCTATAACTTCTACATTCCAAATTCAATTAAACACAACATTTCAAATCTTCATATGAAATGTCCACTGAAGAAGCACCCACCAATCCTACTCTCATGCTAAATGATCCCAAGCATGCTAACCTAAAAAATGACTAATTGTAAAAGCGGGTTAAAAATTTAACAATGTATATAATCATGAAACAAAGAATGAAGAAT
Organism: Nepenthes mirabilis; assembly: GCA_025585075.1. NCBI lineage: Eukaryota > Viridiplantae > Streptophyta > Magnoliopsida > Caryophyllales > Nepenthaceae > Nepenthes > Nepenthes mirabilis. The sequence goes on from JAODPA010098274.1 coordinate 11,534, forward strand.
AATTTATTATCAACTTGTAAAATGTCTAATAAGAAAATTATGTGCAAAATTAGAACCAATATCAAAGGATATTACTTGCTAATGGGGTCGAAGATCAAATGTTGGTCTACATACGGCCATAAATTACTATTCAAACTCATAGGTAGATTATTTACATATTATAAGATATAAACAAGTCCTAACGCCGGTTTTTAAACGTGTAGATGGTAGATATATGTCCTTCACATACAAAAATATAAAGGACATCGCACAATATATAATCGTTAATTTTTTAAATGGCTTTTCAAGAAAGAAAAATCTTTACAAAACAATATTGTTTTCAAAATTTGAAAAGAAATAAACTTTTCATAACTCATTTGTAATAATTTATCAAAATTCTTGAACAAACTTCATCATATAATGGTGTTTCTTCAACAATTTTAGAATTTCAGGATAAAATTTTAGAAACTAAAACGACATCGTCAAAATCTTAGAAAAAGAGTACAATATATCAATGCATACTAAAGCAAAAGAAATTATAAGTAATCACAAGCATAGAGGTACAAAACAATAATATCAAATTTTAGCAAGATATGAAAAAATTTTTTAAATTTAACAACAAAATAAAATAGATGGACACTTAGAATGCACTTACTTTAATCAAATTTACAAGAAATTGTAAGAATTTTCTTCAAAAATTGTCTTCATTCCTTCTCTTTTTTTTTTTTTTTTTTGGTTACATTCTCTTCCTTTTTTTTTTTCTAAAAAATTATTGCATAAATTAGCTAAAAAATAGTAATGACCTCTTTATATAATAGACTAGTGTACACACATCTTTGTACGTCCTTGAGCACAATAGTCTACTATGCTAATGGATGTTCCCCACTATATTTGTGCAGTAGTCTTGCCAATCAATCCAACCTATGTATTTATGCCCCTCATAGACCGATCAAACTTGCCAATTTGTCCAAAACTAAGTATCTACAAATGTTATATGTTCATTTGGCACGAGACTCTATCCGACTAAGTATGTGCACGCATCATGTGTTCATCATATATCTTCATATGAATTAGTACCTATGGTTCTATTTAGGCTCATATTTAAATCTTAATAATCAAATATAACTTACTTCTAATCAAATATTATCCAAAATTAGTATCTAATTTAATGATTTTCTCATAATGCTCAAGTCAACCTTATACACCAGTCAATTTGAAAATATTAGGGTTTGAAATCAGATCTACGTGTAGATCAAACAACATTTGAAGTAGATAAATTAATAAAATTATCATATTTCGAGGCCGTATTGAATTTCTCTACACGGCACCATAAGATTTGTCTTCCCTTAAAAGTTTGCTTGACTAAGAACCAACTACTCTTATCGCATGGCATGTACCAAACACGCATTACAAAATATATAAAATATACTCATTGCCTTAAGCATTAGTACTGCCATGTGGCAGATCTTACTCTTTAACGCAGTTTACATTGTAGAGTTATAGCTATATATAATTAGGTATTCATAAGAGCTTTTAGTTTGCCACGTAAAAGTTTGTTTCTTTTCACCAATTTTCTGAAATATATGATATAACTCATCTTACTTCCCTCAAAGAAGGGAACTAACAAATTTAATAACAAAATGAACAGTTACCAACTAAATCAAACCTTTTGTCTTTTGTTTTCTCTTTCAGTTTGCTGCACCGCGTGGCCTCATTTTGGCTTATGTCTTGCATATGAGCCGTCAATGGCTGTCCCTTGCAGCAAGAATTTGCCTGCTTCGGATATAATTCAGTTGTAAACCAATTCAGAAAGCAAAACGAACAAAAAACAGAACAACTTTAGCACTGTGTGACCTTCAAATTTTCACCCAAATCCCCCTCCCTCCACACCCATATATAATATTGATTTACCCTCAATTACATGCATTCTACTTGTGACCTTTGGAATATGTATCAAGCTTCTGTGGCCCTGTGCCCTACTAACGTCCTCGTGTCACCAATGTATTAAGCTCTAATCACCTTTATGTTTTCCTTTTTCTTCTAGGACAGGGATGCTCTCATGAAACTGTTGACGGATGAAAAGGTGGAGGAGATGGTGAAGGAGAGGGTTAGAAAGAAAGCCATGATTTTCGGGCAAGAAGTGAGCCTCAACGACACTGATAGTAAGGGTAACTATAAGGTTGACCCTTCTGTTGTCTCTCACCTTTATGCAGAATGGGTGATTCCTCTTACTAAACTCATCGAAGTTGAGTACCTTCTCCGACGCCTTGACTAACAACTACTTCAAACGCTTTGTGGCATTGTACTAGTTCACGTAGGAATGAGGCTCCTATATAATATCATTTATTTCTTAAATCATTCGTTGTTGAATAACTGTGCACCGTCTGGTGACTGAAATATTGTCTTCTTTAACCACAGAAAAAAAATAAAATATTGTCATTTGTAGTCGTTGGACGTTTAGGCTCCATGCCTACTAAGAAGCGTTGTTTAGTAAATAACAAAATTCTCTCTTTCTTTTTCTTTTTTAAATCTATTCACCTGCAGTAGGTGTCCTCGTAAGAGGACGCCTGCTACAAAAACAACATGATATGCTGATCCCTGGAACAAGTATCAATTGTGGCAGCTTTCCTCCTCTGTAAACTAACATTAATTGACCATGAGGGGAGAGAGGGAAGATAGCATGATACTCGATCTGCCAACGTTTATACGTACAGTCCCTTGCGTTCAGATACATACATAAATGTTTTCCATAAAAACATTTTTTTGCGTTCGACAACAAGGAATATTAAAAGATCATATCTTCATGCACAATGTAATTAAGGATAATTGAAGCACCGCGACATGCAACTCATACGAATCATGAATATTCACCTAACGGTTTATAAGACCTCAATGGGCTCTCATTTTCCAATATATAGTAGCCCTTCGTGTTTAGAGCATATATCTGCAATTTAATAATTCAAATTTCTCCAGAGAGAGACGGAGAGAGGGGGGGGGAAAGAGAGGCATTATTGTCGGTTCGGAAACTTTAATATCTTTTGTATGATGTCATCCACGAAGAATAAGAGATGATGAACGCGGTAGCCCACCCTTGTCTGTACTCAAGAAACACTCCATTATTGCTCTGAATTTGAAATGCTATGTAGCAACATTTATGTACACAATGGAGTTCTCTAGAGTAATATAGAATAGATATTATAGAAGATTATGAAAGATTCTGGAGATATCATAACATTTGTCGGTATCATAGACGTTTGAACTGAATTTTTTTGAGAGCCAATCATAGCCAGTAACATGTGTTGGTGGTGGCATGATCTTGGCCATTTGCAGAGTTGCCCGAGGGAAGGACTGTTGGGGCAAAAGGCCAGTCAGACAGAACGACACCACGTTACACACAGTGAAAAGAAAAGAGAAAGAAGAAGCACACATAAATTTTACGTGAAAAACCCTTTACAAACTGAAGGGAAAAACCACAGGATACAAAAGTCCACTACAAGTCCACTATGTGAAAAATTGGTTACAAACCTCCAAAATGGAGTATCCACCACACACCCGAGAATAACAAGAAAAAATTTCTTCAGGATAAACAAGAAAACACTTCTCTATTTATACTCTCTGCTTTTCTCTCTTCTTTCTCACTGGTGGTGCACTCCTCTCTTTTTTTTACCCTTGAATCTCTCACTCTCTTTTTTCACCGTTTATAGTATGCATATATATTGTTAATCCGCCGAATATTCTATTCCAGACAAAATCTGTTCCTGCCAACAATATAAAGATACTCTATATAAACGGTACTCTGAAATCACGCACGCTCAGAAAATCTTTTGAGCTGGCACCCATGGACCCAACTGGATTCCAAACAGGAAATCCAATCCTGCCAAACCGATATTCCTGCCAAATCCTGCCAACCTGACAAATTGGGCATTTTGCTTTCTTCCAAAATGGTTAAATCTTTCATTTTGGCCAATCGGTAAATTCTGCGCATACCAGTCATTTTGCCTTCACAGCCGATCAACCCTTCCAATTGGGCAAAATCAACACTTGCTATTTGCTTTTTTGGCCGGTCAATTTGTTGACCGACATTTTGTCTCAAGGCAAATCTGTGCCTACCAATGGGCATCCTTCGTCGTCCCGCTCCTTGGTTGGTGGCCTCCATCAGCCGGTCAACTCCATTAACCGGCTTCTACTCTCCGAAAAGATGCTCCAGTATTTTTCACTCCAAAAATGTTCTCCGCCAGTCAACCTCTGCATTGACTGTCTTTAGTTTTCAATTGGTCAACCTCCCGTTGATCGAAAACTACTTTCTGCTTTTACTCTCCGCCAATTGAACTCCATCATTTGCTCTTCACAAAACCTCCGATGATAAAATTTGTTTGTTGAGTCACGGATAATGGAGTGACTAACCCCAACAATGACCTATATAAATGAGAGATGGGGTTACTTGTTCTCACCAAGCTCCAAGAGCTCTAATGAAGTACACTAGATATACCTTCCTCAAGCACTATACGCTCTCCACATTCTCCTATATTCTTTTTCTTCCTTGGGCCCTTGTGTTGGAATTACCTTGTGCTTTTCACTTACATTTACTTAGCTTGTAACGCCTGTGTAATATGGGTAAAAATATCTTATTTAAAGTAATTCGGATTTAATTAATAAGGTTAAACTTTTGACCCAAACAAAACCCTAAATATTAGTCGGTGTGAGGATTGGCTTACTAATGACACATGATGCACAAGTACACAATTGGCAAAATGCTCCTAATTGATACACACGTGATAGTCAAACATGGATAATTTGGACAGATTGATTGCTTAAAGGGAACTTATATGCCAATCAACTCTAATTATTGTATCTAATGCGTGCCTAACTGGTATATAAATGCCAGGTAATATATATAAGGAGCCTAAACTCTTTTTTTAACCCATTTTACTATATGTTTAGATAGAATAGAAAGTGAAGAAAATTAAAAGAGAGAGAAAAAATGGTAGTTTTTGAAAAAAAAAAGTTCACACAATTTGTTAAGGTAATGATTATTCCAAGCCTTTTCTTTTCAACGTTGCTACTGAATTTTAGCAACCTTGCACCATGCTTTGCTAAATGCTGAGATTATTGCTCTTAAGTTTCATGCATGTGTTAATTACCACTTCCTTTCGCATTTGGCTTGCATACATGACTATAATGCATGGCTATAATATTTCTGAGATTTTAAAGAGATTTATGTAAGTTTTTGAAGTTGCTTTCAAAATGATGAAATTTCTCAAGGAACCCCATCGCATTGTCACAACCTGGTTCATTAAACATCAAACGTAATCATGCATTTTTTGTTAAAGACATTGCATCAAAACCATTAGTGACTCCAAAATAATATATGTATGTATGTATCCATCTTAAATATAGTCAAATTTTATTCATTTGACAATTAACTTCTTGTACATCCTCAAACATTAAAAAATCATATAAATCCAATCTTAAGATGTTCAATGTTCTGTTCCTAATTTGAAATCTCCCAAAAGTCATTTTGTCGAGCTCTTGGGGTAAAACCATACTTATTAATACAATCGTAAAAATCATATGTCAACATGTTTGAAACTTTCATTAAACAATAACTTATGAGACTTCCAATAAAAAAACTGTAAGGATTGAAACTTCATGAATACATTTATTCTGATAATTATGCTATCAGTTCAAAAATTCAAGATTTAATTCGAGATGCTGCAATAATATAGAATTTAATCGATAAACCTGATTTTGTAACTGATTTAGGTTCAGTTGGTAAAAATTAGTTGTACGGTTGGCACAAGAGCAGCCTAGAAGTTGCCGTATCATCCGGATAGCAGCGTAACAAAATTTATAGCTAAATTATATTAGTATAAGGAAACCCGACTGCAACTAAAGGGACTTATATACTTAGAAAATTTGAAGTAATGTAACAAATTAGGGGCACGGCTCACTCATCAACACCTAGCCAAAATTTGGTAATCCATATACACACACGGCTAACACTTACTAAATTCAACTAACACCAACCTCCACTATCTTATTAACATTAAATTAATAGACGGACACACGGTCAACACTTAGTTAAATTTAGAAGAAGAAAAATTTTAGGAAATGGGAATTAAAGAAGGAAGAACACGGCCTAAACCTACTACCTCCACTTACTCTAATACCTATTAAACTAATTCAAGTGATACTTGGCACAATTATAGAGGATGATACACGGCATATTAAGGGGATAAACATGTATCAATTCAACTGAGTTAGGCTCTTATAATTCATGAGCTGATTTAGCAACAGGAGAAGCTGAAATTTGGACAGCAAACCGTGTTGTTGGCAGTAGCATATTAACTTGGAAATTGACTCAGCTAATTTAGGAGGTAAATAAATTAAGTAAAAATGAGGAGAAATAGAAAAGAACTGTGCGAAAAATAAAGGATGAACCAAAGAAAACCGAGTGATAAATAGAACCGAGAAGAGTAAACTACCTGTGTGTGTGTAAGAGTTCAGATTAAGTTTTAAATTTAATTAGGCAAGAACACTACTATCTCCTTCATTTGTTGATAATTTCTCGTTGTTTTCTTCAAGTATTGTCGTTTCAATACTTTAAATCAATACTGCAATTATGTTAGAGTAGGCAAAAAAAAGAATCATGTTCCATTAGAGTCGGTTGCTGTATCATGCTAATATTTTGATTTTTATATGTTTTATTTGATCGATTTTGTGACGGAATAGGCCTTTATCCTCTAATGACCTCCGTCAATAAATTTACTTAATCAAATCAGACTAATGTAAAATCAATTTAAAATATCAAATTCTTCAAAAAATTGGACAAAATTTCGTCTGTAATTGGATGAAAAATCATATATACAACCTGTTTAAATAAACCTATACAGGCACATAAATATCTAGATTTTAAAATTTACTCCACAACACATATACAGAACCAACAAATGACATATCATTCATGACTCCAACACAATACTCCTTATCTACTATGTTGGATCTAAATAGAGATATAATATAAACCTAAACAAATCCTAAGTTAAAAGTATAGAAATAGAATTAGATCCATAAACAATCCTGTAGAAGCATAATAATAACCATAATAATAAACACCATGTCATAAATGATATATAGCATTTATCTAACTTAACATTTACATTTCAATACATTAGACATATCCAAAACTCTAAGCCTTCACAGTCCAGCAAATCTTCTTAAGCAAATCTCTCTCCTTACTCTAATTAATCAGGCGTCAACTCGTGACTCTCATCTGAAAAGAAGAAAAAGTAAGAGTGGGCTAATAACTCAATAAGACACATATAAAAATCAAAGGACATGCGATTTTTATATTCAAAATATAATAACGCATATATGGAAGAATAGGGATGCACGTGAGATTGTAAAATATGAATCAGAAAGGAATACCTTCATCGGTCATTCCAAATTTTTTTAATTCATTTCCTTTGTCTTATCTTAGTTATCAAATTATACAAAAGATTTATTTAGTTTGGGGTCAGTATCCGTAGGCCTTACTAACAAATAAACGGTCAATCGTAACCAAGATTGTATTTGCTCCTGCACAATCAAGAGACATCCCCTCATATTCATAACCCAAATATGGGCCGTCAACATACAATCCTTATAGACGGGGCCAATCACCCGCAACATGGACCAAAATAGACAACTGCCGTCCCTTATAATATACTAAAACATGTCAAAGAATATCACCCGCTAAAAGACATGGTCAGGACACACGGCTAGAGTAATCCTTGACTTTTCACTGTAATATTTTTGCATACCAAAGTTTATTATCCATAATTCTCGGTTCAAGTTCTTAGTTCCTTATTTCATTAGAAAATTTTATTCTTAAACACAAAATCCTTCATTCTCACTCTGTTAGAGAATATTTCATAACTTAATCAGATTATCATTCTGAAGAACATTTTATAGGTCCATCACTTAATTATAGAATTCTCTCCATCATTAGATTTTCTTTCCATAAACATAATTCGATATAGATTTTCATATTTCATCGTGAGTTTGGGTCCTCACGCGATCATAGTTCATGCATAATTCTTCTTTGGAGTATGAAAAATTTAAGAATTCATTCTCATTTTATGCCAAATAGAATTATATGGTTTCTGATCAATAATCCTTTCATAATAGATTTAGGATGTGATTTTTGGAGCATATTCAATTAACATTTTCATAATTTATGCATAATTGTTCATGAGGATTGGAATAAGTAGAGAACTCTTACCATCAAAAAGTATATTGACTTAAAAGGCTTTTAGATACGAATTTCTTTCACAATTGAATATGCCAAAACTTTCAGATTATTCGATTGAACTTATATAAATATACATACCACTTAATTATTAGTTAAACATGGAAAAATTATGCAATATACTGTTCAATATCCTAGGGTAAACAGTACCCACGTGAATAGTATATGTGAACAGTGTTCAGATACACATATTGGTTAATTCTTAAAATTTTGGACGTCCAACGGGTACATCAAATTCAAGGCAAGGGTATTCAGAATCCTAAGTCATTTTATGTATCAAACTCCAAATTGAAGCTTAAAAGGGGTTCGGGTACAGGTTAGGGTTTTCTTGAATAAATTTTCATATAAAATTACAAATTCGGATGCCCAATTGATAAATTAATAAACTCAAGTCATAGGTCATCATATTCTAATCCCAAATTAAGCAAAAATTCTAAAAATTCATGGGTAAATCATCTGGGCATGGGTTAGGGTTTGCCTTATTTGAAAACTGATCAAATTCACAAATTTGGGTACCAAATTTATATATATGCATGCTTAGGTCTTAAAAATTATAAAATACAAACTTAACCGAGTATCGGAATAAGAATTTTCGAAGAAAATAAGACAATGGTGCAAGAAAATGAAAAAAATGGTATGAGTGTACTTGTCTCAACATGATCTATTACCTTTCTAACTGGCTCTCGGACGGATTCAAACTCAGGTGCCTCCTTCTCCACCTTTTCTCTCTTCCACTTTCCTCTGTCTCTCTTATTTCTCCTTAAAGCCCGAAAAATGAGGAAGAAAGTGCACACAGTGCTTTAATCGGCAGGTCGGTGCTCGAGCTTCGGTTGGGTGCACGGCAGGTGCACCCGTTCTACTTGCCCAACACCATCCCCGGGCACTCGAACTCTCGGCGGGTGCTGACCCACAAGACTTGGGTGCCACGGCGCAGCCTCAAACACCCGGCGAGCCCATTACACCGAATTAACCCATATTACCAAAAATTAATATTCCTACATGGATTTAAGCCTAATCTTGATTATATTGATTCAACTTTCTCCTAATTATTATGTTTTGAAACTCAGTTCGTTACAGATTCACCCCATAAAATTTTTAATGTGGATACTTTAAGAAGTTGGCTAAATCATCATATTTTTATAGTAAAAATATTTATCATAAATCCGGCCAATTCAATGAATATAAAATAGTTCAATAGCCAGAACCAGTTGAAAATTGATTGGCTGCTAATGCTAATATTTTCTCTAGGATTTTGACCGGTTCAAACCCTATGAAAATTAATTATAAAACTTTAATAAACCGGCTATATATCATAAAATTGGTGCAGAAGTTCCTTTGAAAAATCTGACCAGTTCAGCCCAAGAAAATTATGTCACTGAACTAGCCGAAGATAGATTTTTACATCAGAAATCAGTGTATAATTTCGAACCAAATGAGTATAAAACTAAAAATTTGACATGAACCGATCCAAAACTATATGCTGATTATAAAAATATAGTAGGAATATTTTTATATGGTGAACCAACCACTGAATTAGTGCCAAAATTGAATACTGTATATGAATCGACCACTACACCAATTTGGTATTTTTGCTAAATTTGGGTGAACCAACTGAAAATAAATTGATAAACCATTCATATATGGTATATTAAGACAATAAACCCACTACATATCATATCAACTGGTTAACCGTTATGAAAACCGACTGCTGAAAATAGTAGTGAATCGTTTTCAACAAACCAACAAAAGAACTCAGCATATAACTTATAGAAGTGACCGGTTTATGCATGTCCTATTGAATGATGAGCCAACCACTTAATTATATACATAATGGTGAACCGGCTAGTGTGATGAATTAGCTTCCTAAACCCGGTAGAAATTCGTGGAAGCTGATCCAGTTAATGAACTAGTTATGGCTAAACTAGTTGATAAGTCTATAAATAATCGATATGGTAGATGAGCCGATTAATTATGGGTTAATAAATCGGAAGCCGCGATATATAATGCCGAAAGATTTGTCTAGCATATATAAAAAATTTATTGGACTTTATTTTTATGTTATACATTATTATGAT